>JAQIWE010003564.1:0-11675 GCA_034698565.1 Campodea plusiochaeta | reverse complement strand
TGATAAAAGTGAAGGATCTTCGCTGAAATATTGACAAAGATTTTGTTTCATTTATGAATTTACCAATCGTAACACAAGAAAATTTGAATAGTATTGAATCCATGTCTCTCAGATGTAACATAATTGTGAAGGTTTATTTTATAACTTGTATATTATCATTTAGAATAATTTATATAGTCATAAATTAACATCTCTACTTATAATAATGAAGAAATATGAGATAATGAAAGCTGTAAAATATTCTAGAAACTTGCGGTTATTAGAAAAATGATCATACGATAGTGCGAAATAAAATTGTCATACAAAACAGATTGGTAGAAGAGTATGTTTTTGACACATACCACAACTTAATTGACGTATTATGCTTTCAGTAAGAATCAGTATGGTGCTGAAGATACTGAATTGCACGTTCAGATCACATGTGTGTTAGCAGATTCTTTTACTTCTCATAAACTTTTAACATGACTCATTCAGTTTATTCATCAATTATTTTAAATTGCTTACCAGCATGGTATTAACGACGACTGGATAAATACTATGCAACTGAACATCAATCTTAACGACAGAGTCTGTTTACCAACTGGATAAACAAGTATATTGCAGATATATTTTATTTCATTGACCTATTTGACATCTTTGATGGGCTTCTATGCCTTCTAATATCTTATTAGTAAATGAAATGCATTTATTGATATTTTTTTTTCAGAGCTGGTAAGACAAATTCATGTGCTTAACAATTCAAGACGTATAGATGTAAAACTTATCTCAATTTAATATCTATGTCTTAATTATTTCGTCGAAAGTACAACATGACTACCTTAAATCCTCATAACATCGCCATTAATCCTAAAGTTACAATATGTATTTCCTCTACAATACTAAATATACATCATTCATACTGTACTATGATACTTCAACCACACTTTAAAACCTTTACAATGACGTATCACACTTTTCCATCTTATTAAAACAACTTTTAACAGGTCACTAAAGCACTTTTCAAAATAAAGCTTGCAATATATAAATCGGCTTTATTAATCTCATTAAAAAGCACATACTCCGTATACAATATGATCACACAGTGGAACAGAAAACAATGAAAATATACATACTTTTTGTGGGCTTTGTGATAAAACATCCAATTAAAACCTGTCTGGAAGCTCAAGTGATTAAAATTTGTTTGGATTCAGGATACAGGAATGCCACAACAGTATGCAGTATTGTTTTCAATAAAATAATGTTGTGATTGAGGTGTTTTTATTGTTTGAAAGTAGCATAGTAGCATCGAAGTTGCACAAGTTTCTGAATTGTTGCAATAATAAAAGATACACTTAGCATGAAGAAACTTGTATCAAGCAATAGTATACTTTGCTATGTAGATGGAAACTTCTTCTTGGTTCATTCGTAATGTAATTGTAATAAAGGGGTTTGAAACCAAACACCTTTCTCCGAAAAATGCAATTGCCTGATGACGGTTCCACGTAGGTGCTGAAATATATCGCATTTTTTTTTTAAGAAAAGTGTCTGGTTTCAAAACGTCTTTATTACAACTACTGAACTACACTTTGGTTTTTTAGCAATATATCAGTTTCAAGATAATAAGGTATACGTTACAAACTATCCCAGCAGGCTTTATATGACTTCATATTCATGCGATATTTTATTCAGTAAGTATCGAATAATCTGTATTTCAATATGGTGGAAGAAACTCCAGCAGGAGAGCGTATAGTAATGTACGCATTTAGGTGACTTATCAATTGAGAATCTCAGAATCGATAAAATAAAATGTTTAATTCCAGATAAGCTGCAATGTTTGTATTGCTAAATGAAAGGGAAATATTTTTTGCTAATGAAGAGAATAATAAGATGTATATTCTGACTTCTTTTCTTCTTATTTATTTTAAATGAGGAATTCCCTTCTCGAGTGAGTGAACTCGCTTTTTTAGTTTAAATATAGCGAAATCCTGTCGACAAGAGGGTTAAAAAGACAGTCCGAAGGCAAAGTTACTTAAGTAATCGTACTTATGACATGGCATTATAATGGAAAATATTGTATTACATAAAATACGACCTGTGAAAAGAAAAAAAAACTTTCAATTACTTTCCAAAACCCTGTAGTGTGGCAAGCCTCCTTTGAAATCCCAGTACTCCAAAATATATGCTAGAAGGGAAAGTTTGATTTGTACTGATCTACTATTTAATGTGAAAATGAGAGTATGTTATCTTCAAAGTACAGTTATGTCATAAAACCAATTTTTAATCGGATAGTATTATCGTGAACCATAAAATAAATATTCTCTTGATTTTCAAACACACATAAAAAAAGGATTTAATGGTTATTGTAAATGGAGAAACGAACGCTCTAAAATTCACGGATTTTTATTACAGCTTGTTACTTTAGATATGGAAAACAAAAATGTTATTTTGGTTACTCAGGTGTTTAATGGAGTACCATAGTGGCAAAAGTCTCGGATTTAAGCAAACAGTTTTTTTTATATCATATATAATCAACATTTTGTGTAATTTGTTACTCTATATCTAAGTTTTGTTAGGTTAGTTTAGATTACTAAATGTTCCCATACCATATCCTAAAGTTAGAACTAGAGAACTGACCAAAATGTCCTTTTAAATTGGATATTGGAGGGGTACTTTGTTTTTGTTGAGATCTTCCTTTAGTTCCTTGGCTATTACCAATCAAAGAAGAAAAGAAAAACTATTTCCCAGTTTCAGATTTTAAACTGCATGATTTGTTATGCAATATATTTATGATGCAAGAGGATTCATAATTTTTTTTTAAATAGCAAGAGCTAAGTTGATTCATTGACTATGGTAAATAAATTAGAGTATCATTTACTTCCTGCATATACTGACTCTTATTTCATTTTCTGTAATATTATTTTACCATCTTCCAAGCACACAATAATAATGCTCAATAAAAATTAATAATTAATATTGATTTTAGATTTTCAGGTTTCCTATTATCCAATTTCACAAAAACAGGTTGAGTGATGAGGCTATTACTGGGGTACCAGTTTTCATGCTTGTACAAAATGACTAAAATAACCGACAAAGACTTCAGGAATGTTGAAAAGCTGAAGCTACGTGAAAACTACTAATATTTAATTAACTTATAAAATACATATCAATAGTTTCTTAATTTTTCTAAACTGGAACTTGGTATTATTTCAATAATTTAAGGTAATTTCAATATCATTTCATCTTTCATATTTGACAATGTTCCCAGGTAAAAGAAAGTCACGTTTAATTAACTTATATATAATGCAAAACACTTCGGTTAAGCAGCTCTGAAAGAAAAGACTGTATAAGAAGCGAATAACAATAATAATGATAAAAGAAAATAACTTATTTTTACTCATATCTTGCAAAACATTATTACTTTCAGCAATTTAAAACTCATAAATTCCAAGTCACAAAGTTTCAAAAGAATTTTTTTCTCAACTTTCACTATTTCTAATTTACTTTGTTGTGTATTTTTTCGTATTCTTCACTGCATATAAATACACTCTTTTATTTTATAAAAACATCTCAGAAACGTTTACAGAATGACAAATCCCAACTTGCAGCATTTTCTATACAACTTTCAATCCCAACTTACAGAACTTTACATTTTCACTTACTGAATAATTAGAAAGATTATAATGTATCCTCTTTACATATCCCAAGAGACTCACAAAGCATAAAAATGTATTCAAACGGAAAAAGTGCATTTAAAATGTCACTGCAGTAAAACATAAGAAGTTTCTAAAAGCTGTTTCATCAACAGACTTTCTTGTGTTTATAATATCATGTGCAAAAACAGATTTCAACGTTGAAATCTTTTGGGAAAACTGAGTTGAAAAGTATTCTGAAGATTTTGCAAAACGTATATGACATATTTTGCGTGGGGAAAAGTGACACAGCTTCTTTAAGCTTATTTAATATTTATGGAGTCGAAAAAGAAAATAAAGTATATTAAGAATGACACTTTAGACTACCTACTCTTGTTTCACACATTTCCAATATATATGTAAATTTAGAGAACGTGTTAGTCTTATTTTAATGCTATTTAGAGACAACTTTCACTTTTTCTTGCTGCTGGTAAATTGAATTGAAAGTTTTTGTTTCTTTGGTAGAAACCTAACGCCCTTGTACGCTGTTGCAAGACGTTTACAAATGATAGGTTTTAACATTATCTTGGAGGAAGTATAACTTCTGTAGACAACTTTTGTAGACAGTGCATATGGTATATTGTACTCATGGGATTTGTTCGGTTGGGTAATTTTATTCTGATGACTCGGCGTTCAAATTTAGTATAAATACGCAGGATACTTCGATACTATATACGTACTTTAGTTTCGTAAAATTGAATGATGTTATGACCTGGTCATAAGTGAAACCTATTAAGTGAAATAATTTTGAGGTTAGAAAACACCGTTAGAATCACTTTTGTTTATTATGCATTAGAAACAGAAACTTTTAGAAATCATCTAAAATATTTGTACATAAGTAAACCACAATTTAATAACAAATATAAGAAGCCGTTTTAACACTAAAAAGTGTATTCAAAGGCTCAAAAATATTCTTAAAAGGAAGATTAAAGAATTTTGCTGATTTGTTAGCTTACCACAAGTACTACCAATTTCATATTTCTGTAAAAAGTATGGTTTCCACTACTTAACATATTACAGTTAAAATATGTTTCACAATATATAAAACTTATCAAAGTAAAATTACAGCTTACATTATTTATGTCGATAATCGTCGTATTGTTATAAAAATGATGATTAAGTAATATCCTGAATAAAAGTATGTTTCTTCATTTTGTTACTAAGCTATGTCAGAGCCATCTACTGGGTAATCGGGTAATTTGTAGGTGATAATAAATATCTAACTTTGTTTGTACTGATAATTATAAATGTTAATTATTAAAGTAATTTGTTGTAATTATTAAAAGATTTTTTTTCTGTAATACAACCACATTTGCTGAATATTATATTTTACTGCCAACAACCTCACACTAAGCATCATTACAAAATATCTCCGTGCTTCTTTATCATACCATTCAGCTATAGTGTTTCCAAAATCTTACGGACCCAGATCGATTAACCCATCAAGGGTGTTTCAGACATTCCAACAATTGATAATCCTTTGATGACTTATTTGCTTTTTTTGACCAGCCTACGAATTGTATAGAAAATACACGATTTGAACCACCCAAACAAGTGGTCAACAATGGGTTCATCCGTCAAAATAGTTTGACGAAGACATAACCAGTTTGAGTCCGTAAGATTTTGGAAGGACTATATTATAATATCAACATGAAAATGTTTAAAATGAGTTCCTGTGTTATATCACGATTGCATTTTTTTAAACAAAAACTCCCTAGTCCTATATTTTGAATACCATAAACAAAATAATATATTCTGTATCCTGAAAATATTCCAAACACAAAAGTGAATAAGCAACCGTTCTTCACATTCATTTTGTGAACATCAATAATTTTGAGAAGGAACTCTTTTGTACAAAGAAGAAGCATGTGAAATAAGGGAAGTAACAATATTACAAAAGAAGTCAAACACCACAGAAAGTTTAAGATCTCTTTCTATGAGTTTAATACATTGCCAAATGCTCCTAGTTTACTCCTACTTCCTTCTATAGATTCAGTAGGAGTTTGAAGTGACGTGAGTCTATTTTCCCCAGCTGACAAAAGCGGTCCTTTGCAATTAGAGTTCTTTGACATGAGTGTTACTTTAGAATGCTTGCTTAAGTGAAAAGACGCTTTTCAGGAAGGAAAGCGATATAGTGTGTTGTGTATATACTGCGATACAAAACGAAAAAAGTACTCTGTAGGGTTTATACTATGCTGGCTTTGTGTTATACAGTTTCTAAGAAAGGGTTATCCACAAGTTTTATAGAAGATGTAGAGACTGTAGTTTTGTTTGTGGAATAATTTGTTATTAATGTTGGCATCTGTTCAGGTATTGCATAATTTTACAATATAATGAAAATCAACGTTATTTGCTTTACATCGGTGCCCTGTGGTGTGGAGCAGTATCTCTGAGAGCTACTATAGTTACGGGGTTTAATTTACGCAATCGTTTCAAAATTCAGATCTTTTACATTTTTCAAGAATAAACTCAGATTTTATCTTTTCTCACTTTATTTAAACATTTCCATTAAAATAAATTAGATTAATTACAATGGAAAACTAGTAAAGAACTTCTTTTTACGGATTTATATTATTAGAGCTGTTACAAAATCAATAATCATGTAATAATACTTGATCGGATTTAGTTAAGTAGGATAACATCTCCATGTAAATATACTTTATTAACTGCATTATATACACTGGTAATACGACTAGTAGAAGTTGTCGATTAATGAGAAAGGCAGGACATATTTGCGTACTGAATCTGTTTTAGATATATAAAATACATCTGACGAGTACTCAATAATCTCACTATACTGCAATATCATCAACAATGAGATTACTTCATATATATGTATTTTATTGAGTATAAATAATTACATCGATGATGAGATCATGAGAAGGACTCGAACGCCTTCTAATAGCTATCAGCAAAGCAGAGTAATGCACATGTTATGCGTGTTATTATATCTGAAACAGAGTTAGTAGTCTTAGTACTGAATAATACTGAAATATGATCACAATGGATGGAAAACTTGATAATTTCAGAATATGATTGGCGTCTCTAATTGGCACCATACAAATAAAACACAGACATTGTTTATTTAATATAATTGTACAGTTCCAATTTAGTGTAATTTTAGTTTTTTGCTAGTCGCAACTACATTGGCCACCCATGAAACTACGAAGTATAACGTATAACGTTGGACGTATTCTTTAGTTTTCCAAAGCAGAACTAAATTTTCACAATATGTGCATTTCATCAACCATTTCTTATCGGTTTGTTGCCTTATTTCCAAGGCTACTTTCATGCTACTGCTTTGTATGGAGTTTATTCCGCAGGGCCTCATAAGCTCAGAAAGGTAATTTTTCCTTACCTTATTTCTTGCACTTTTATCTAAATGCTTATTGGTCCCAAGGCAGTCACATTTTCTTAGAGTATTCGCACTCAATAGAGGGCCCAAAGGGTGAAAAACGCCCATTAAGCAAATGAAATTTTTTTGAGATCTAAATGAGTTCTAACTTGTCCGTACTTAATTCCAACTCTTTATTTAGGGGAATGGTTTCTACTTTCTTTTCAAGACGGCGTCGACACTTTCCAGCTACTATTGAGTTAGTGTTTTAGAAGGTGGGCAAAAAGGACTTTGAACTTTCAAATTCGTAATATCTTATTGACTTTTGGATGTTTTATGTGTTTTGATTTTGAGATTGTATACAGTCTGTTGTTATCGAAACGCTTCTTATAGAGGCAACACAGAAATACTGTTCGTTACAGATATAGTGGCAAAAAACTGTTTTTTTTTTATTGTGGATTTACTGGTGTATAAGCATAACTTTTAAGTTATATTTTTAATAAGTCATTTTACTTAGTTTATTCAATGATGAATACAAAATATCTGAGAATGTTGAACTCCTCACATTTTATCTGTATGGCAACAAAATTAGCGAGTATAAGAAATATTTTTGAATTATATTATACTAAAGAATATTAATACAATTACAGCGAAAAAAAACCTTTTCTCTTTATGAATATTGAAAAAATTTCTTTAAAATAAAAGACCACATATTCGTGAAACTACATAATTAGAGTAAATTATTGTACTATTGATGATGCAGACGCAAAGAAATGTTTATAACTGCATTCGCAAAAATAATGAGTGAACTGTATACCATAGTACAGTTCACTGAAAACAATTACTATTGAAACGTCTTTTTCTTTGCGTCTGCAAGAAATTGTCGTCTAAAATTATGTTAATAATAAAGGATTTATTAAAAAATACAGTTATTTATTGATTTTATATCGCATAGTGTATATTATTTATTGACAAGTATTTTAGCATGACAATGTTAATTAAATTATCGTGCAAACAAAGTGAGATATCACATCATCTACAACTTACCCAGTTACTCAGGAGATGGCTCTGGCATAGCTATTATGATAACTTGAAGAGACATGGTTTCATTGAGACTGTTACTTCATTTTTATAGCAATACGTTTATTAACATAAATAATGTAAGCTGCTGTAACTTTGTTTTCAGAAATTTAATATTTCGTTGTGAAATATATTTCAATTGTTATCTGTTTAAGTAGTGAAAACCATACTTTTCCCAGAAATATGGAATTGGTATAGAACTTGTGGTATGTTAACAAATCAGGAATAATATTCTTCTTGCCCATACGGAATATTTTTGAGCCGCTAATATACCTTTTGGTGTAAAGGCAGCTTCTTATATAATACATGTACACATGGTTTTGCTAACATGCTTCATATTGTGTTTGAAGAGTTACATTCTTAACAAAATGCGTAAATATATCCAAGCTTTTCTATTAAATTATGAAATGAAAAATATAAGTCCCTTAAAATTTTACAGTTAAGTGGAAGATAGGTTATTTATTGTATACCTATAACTTCTCTGTGCTAATAAAAGACATTATTTATTTGAGTATTTAATAAGAATAGGTAATAATATTTGATATAAAATGATCTTAAAAATAGCACTGTTGGTAAACATCATCATCATAATTAATTGAATTCAGGAGCTTTACAAATTCTCCGTTGCTGTATTTTGTATATGAAGAATATCAAAAATATTTACATTACTAATAATAATAATTATTATTATTATTATTTGTCTACAAACAGATATATAATAATCCAAGAGACAATGCAAATTTCATGCATAGCATGAGTCACAATAATGATTTTAATATATACACGTAACAAAAATAACTTTAAATAATATACATATATAATACAATGATATTTACCATACACCTAGAAATCAAAAATTATATTTAAAGGCCCATTATTTTTCAGCGGGAAGTCCGATTTCCAACACAGATTAAAGGTCCCTTGAAAATCGAGTACAATAGAGAAAAAAGAAAGTGAAACGGATCTTTGTGTTGGTAAATGGGACGTCATGCTGAGAAATATTACAGATTTAATATAGTTAAAAAAAGAAGAGCACAAACTTTTTATTCCAATCATTACATTTGTTTAGAATTATGAGTTCATTTTGTATATTTTTTTTATTTCTCATAACACTGACATAAATTATTCGAGTTCCTTCAACTGATCCGTAAAATCACTATGATCAAAATCAAAACAAAATCATGTATAATCTCACTCCTATTACGAAACTGATGGCCCATTCAAACATTATTTTCCCTAATCCTTCAAATCCCTGAATGATAATCTCCCATGAGCGAAATTTGTACTTCATATCTCACACTCAATTCTTCAATAACAACCATTGTTGAGAATATATCCACCCCAAAAATCCGCTTTAATGATCTCCAAGAAAAATAAACTGCCAAACACTATTTCCACAATATCCCCAGCTGGTATATCCTAATACCTTTCGATAACAGTTGGTATTGTTATAACCCACTCATATTTTGGAAGGTGGGGACAAGGAACGGGCAAAGGATGGGGAGAGCAGAGATCATGTTACTATTAGTTAACTTATTAATGAAAATATAATGTTGTTGCTAGTAATATACAATAACAATTATTGTTTTCTTAATTTCGCATTCTGAAAATATTTCATAATCCAGATATTAGACATGTTATTGTTTACTGGATCCTGACTTAGGTTTTTGTTTTAAAAGAACGCTTCTCAAAAACAGTATAAAAATAAGTGATTCGTTCAGTATGTATAACTGGTAAAAGAGTGTGACACGATGCAACATCTTTTATCGTAATTATAGTACGTAAATTTGCCTATCCAACGCTTACTCAGTTAAGCAAATTTAAGTATTCTATTTCACCAATGTCCGATATAGATGCGATGGAGAATAAAAAAGGTAGTTTATAAGAACAAGAAATAAAAAAAAAATGAAATTACAGATTCCTAAGAGAGCAAATTTAATATTACAAGATTCCATCTAATATTACCAGGGTATAGTTTGGTATAAAGTATGGTTATGGTCCTTGTATATTTTTGAGGTGTGTTGTGTGTGAATGAGCTTATCTTCTTATGGGTAGTGGTGGTTGAAGTAAATCGGATCATGAGGAGCAGAGAGGATCTTTTCTTTCCACAACACATGTGAAAACAAAGTGTGGAATTATGTTGGGAGAAGATTAGATCAAAAGAAGAGGGATTTTCACACTCTTCAACAAATACTAGAAGTAAGGATGGGAAGATCGCTTCTTACGCTCCTGTGTACGAAATTCGCCACTGAACGAAATTTTTGACATCATCAGTTGTGGAAAATCTACTTTTCATATGTACAATACAGACGATTTTACTTCAGTTATTGTTGTAGTTTCAAAAACAGAATTTCAATAATATACATATTAGTTTGTTCCTGAAGAGCTGAAGTCTGCTTTCTTATAGAACGTACTAAAATAATATTTTAATCTATGGGTAAGATGATCCCATAAATATTTGATTTGAATTAAAATATCTGTATAGTAATATAATTTAAATATTTTAATTTTCTGGAAATATACAAAAGCAATCTTGAAAAAATGTATTTTATTTTATTATTTCACTTCCAAAAAGCTGTTAATAAAAGAGGAAATGTAAAGCAGATGTTAATCGATTCACCAATCAATTTATCGATTATACAATATATAATGTGCAAACTTTTCTCAGCAGTATATTTTTAAAACGGCATGTTTCATAAGTGACATAATTTTAAATCATTTTTTTTTTTAAAGAAAGAAATATTCCAGAAGTATATTGTGAGCTATCAGGGATGTGTTTTATCGTTATAATACTGATTAGTGATTACTGATTTTTCGATCATTTATGCTTCATACTATATATATCATTTTTTATCAAATATTATCAGTAACATAAATACCTTTTATTGTTAATCAAACTAACATTAAATTTTATAAAATGGCAATAAATACTTCAAAATACTCGTCAAAATATGAACTTTACCTCGCATACTATTCTCCGTATAATATTGTGATGCAAGGGCAGTGCTGTAAAGGTAAATCACTAATCCTCTTAGTTCCATATCATCGCTTAGTTGCATTATATGTTGCTCTAACAATGCTTGTCCTATTCACCATAAACGTTTTTTGCGTCTTTCCCTGCTGAACAGTTGAAGGTGATGAGGTAGAAAATATGTTTGTTAAACTATATCACCACTTTCACCACCTTTTAGGGGTTTTGTGTGCAAGCAGTTTATTGGTATTTTCGCGAAATTGATATTTATGTTTCTGAAAGTCATTATAAATTTGCAATTAAGATGTTGGCTAGATAGTAAATAATTTTGATATCTTATTTAAAAGATATTTTTGAATTATATAGATGCAGTTTATCTAATAACTGTGAAGACAATGTAAATTTGTACGTGAAAATTTATTTAAATATTTAAAAAAAAATTATTCTGTGCCTTTGACAATCATTTCATTTAGCTTGGAAAAGAACAATAAATGTTATTGTAAAATTTTATGTGAGTTCTGATATAATTTAGAGGTAATTTTTTATTTGAAGCTGATTTAATGTTATAAGCTTATTTTATATAAATACTAATATGTGCTTTTTAACAATAAACTTTATTATT
>JAQIWE010003563.1:0-11675 GCA_034698565.1 Campodea plusiochaeta | reverse complement strand
TCTTTTTCACAAATACATTTATTAAGAATTGATAATAAGCGTTGATTTTTAAAGAATCGTTCGTTTTCGATTTTTTTTAATTAAAATATAAAGAAAACTAAGGAAATATTCAAATTCCAAACTAAAACCTTTCAAATAAAAAAACTAACATTTTAATATCGATGAGTGTTTAAGAAAATTCATCATGCTGTGAAAAAAAAGGTGTTAAGTCATTGTCTTTGTGTCGAAAATCGAAAAAATTTCGCGTTCGGGTTTCGCCCTCACAACAGATCTAATAGTTTTCACTGAAAACTTTGATTCAACTGATGTAAAAATCTAATGGAGTGGATACTGGACAAGGTAATATAAGTTTTACAAACCTATACTGTTTGACCTAGAAAAGGAAATACGAAAAAATATTGAAATTTTGAGTGTCCATCCACTTTTTCACGAACTGGGCCTGTGCCCACCCAAACTGAAATGCCTGACTACGGTCCTGACTATGACATCACAAATAAACACTTACGGGAGTTAGAATATGAAAGAGTAAGAAACATAAAACTAATATGCTACATTGAAGCAGAATAATCTGCAATTTCCTCTTTCTTACCCCTTTTGTGTTTCTCTTTCAGCTGTGGTAACTGGAGAAGGTTTTGCTGTTCCCTACATCATTGCATTAATAATATGCTCGCTCATACTTTTCCTCTGCGTAGGAGTTTCCTGTATATTCCTCTGTAAGTTCAACACAAAACTCATACATTCAATATTTAATGGTCAACGTAGCACTCAATTCTTCCTATGAATTCACATTCAAGTACCGGAGAATTTTTTTCTTTTTTATTGAAGCTTTATGGTACAGATTTTGCTTTCTATTTTTATAAAGTGGAAAAGTAATAATGTAGATTTAATACTAGTTAGTTGAAATATTGTTCTGAAATTATTTTTAAAGTTTTCACGGATATGATGTGGCAAGGTTTCAAAGTACATTTCTCTTTTTGACAGAATTTTAAATTAAAATATGAAATAGAAAGTTTGGTGCTTCTGATGAATTTTATTCATTAATGTTATACTTTAAAAAATATGTTTCAAAGGGTACCACTAAATACTGCAGGAAATGATTAGTTAATGTTCATCCTCATGATTGTATAGACACTAAAGCAGAAGAACTGCTAAAGTACTCTGAGCGACAAAAAATACTGTATATACCTCGATTTCCCTCTAAATTCAATTCATTATACTGTATGACTTATAGACAATATTAAAAATGCAGTTTACCTCACAATATCACTAACGCGTACACATCACATAAATGAACATAATAAATAATGCTATAAAATAAATTATTCCTGTTCTTTCTCAATTTATGCAGTTGTACTTGAAATCTGTATCTGCTTTCCACAATTCATATTCTCAATATTATTATCTCTAATACAAAAACAATATAAATTGAATAAGTTCTAACAACATCAATGTACTTTCTGAAAGAAAATCATTTAACAAATCGTTTTGAGCTCAATCCAACCGTATCGAAAATTTCCTTTGTACTTATTCTTGAACATATCTCTGAAACGCATTGTACTCTATGAAAATAAGTAAGAAAGTTTCTCCTTCCCTAGACAATCGTTATCAACGTCAGAAGTTAGCATTGTTACTTCATCGTCGTGTTCTACGGGGAAGTGGAGGAGTTGAAAATGGAGCTGACGTACAACTTGATAGACTTCGGTTAGGAGTTAATAGAGGTCGTGGAAGAAATGGTGGTTCTGGTGGATCTACTGGTGGAATGGTTACAGAATACAATCCTAATTATGAGTTTGGTGGTGGAACTTATACGATACACGATCTTAAGGAACTTCCAAGAGAACATTTGAGACTTGTACGTGCATTAGGACAAGGAGCGTTTGGTGAAGTTTATCAAGGATTCTTCAGACACCGAGTTGGAGACGCAGTGGAAATGCCTGTTGCTGTTAAAGTAAGACACATTTTATTCATATTTTTTGTTATGGATATAGAAACAAAACTTATTTTCATTTACTGTATCCCTGTACAATTATTTATCCGCTTGTAGTATACTGTATCTTCATCTTATGTTATCATGTTGTAGTCCAAACTGACCTTCTGTTTTGTAGTTCTTTAATTTATGTCATTTAACAATCTTTTCAATTTAGATTCCTTACTGTATATGTTTTGGATAGAGCTTTAATTATATTTAAGTGACACGATACATTAGTTTCACATTTACTGACGTTCTCAAAGTTCCTGTAATTTAATACTAATTATATATAAAAAAAATCAACCTTTAAATATTATTTCTTCCTGATCGAAATGTTGAGAGAATACATATTTCTGGATCTTCTAAAGTCGAAACTTGTTGCTTTAATAATACAGTTGCCATGGTACAGTACCGTAGATGTTTGAAAAGTAATAAGAAACATAGAGTAAATCCATACGTGATGCTTTAATAAGTTCTTAGTAAAGTGAAACGTCACTTCTAATTTTGAAGAATCATGAGTAAATTTTAACCTTTTCTTTTTAGACACTTCCGGAACTTTCTTCTAGTCAAGCAGAAATGGATTTCTTAATGGAGGCACTTATAATGAGTAAATTTTCACATCCGAATATAGTCCATTTTATTGGAGTTTGTTTTGATAAACATCCAAGATTCATTGTACTGGAATTATTAGCTGGTAAGTAAGATTTATAAACATGTCATTCTAATGTAGTCTCTAATTCCTTCTTGAACAAAGCGTTAGTGAACATTTCTACCAGACGTATCTTAATTCTTGTTTATTCTTACTTTTTTTTCTTAGGTGGTGATCTAAAAACATTTCTCCGAGAAGCGCGTCCAAAGCCAGACCGACCGTCACCTTTGACAATGAAAGACCTTCTTCTATGTACAGTAGATGTAGCAAAGGGATGTCGTTATTTAGAGGAAAACCATTTTATTCACAGAGATATTGCTGCCAGAAACTGTCTGCTTACAACCAAAGGACCAGGACGAGTTGTAAAAATTGCAGACTTTGGCATGGCTCGAGATATATACAGGTAAGATACTACTTCTGTTTACCAAACAAATCCATCCTTTTGTTTTTGGATCACTTCCAAATGTTGCTTTGTGTCTTTTCTAATTCTCTTCTTCTTCTCAATTTAATCATTTATTTAATCTCTACATTTCACAGAATGTATTATATCTTCTTAAAAGAAGACAAATCGATCCACTCGTCTTTCTTTAATTACGCTACAAGACCAAGTCTAAAAATATTGGCTTTGCAATCCATTTGGATAACAAAGAAAGAAACTTTTGAATGTATCCATGGAAAGATGCCAACTTTGGTGATTTGCGTTCAAATTTGTAAAATATGTAATCATTAAAATTCAGTGGATTGAAAATTCATGAGAAGAACTTCACCACTTTTATGGAAAACAATTGTTCGCAATAAATAGAAAAGCAACTGCGAAATAGGAAACTTAAGACAAATAATCTCAAAATATGTTAATTGATTTAAAAGACAGAGCTGTCGAGACCTTTGTCAGTAAAGTTTTGTGTGAACCGTATGTGCTTTTGAGTTTTGGCAGCAAAGAAGAAGTTGTTATTCCCTCGGGATAAATTTGCATAAGCACAGAAAGTAGGAGTAGGAAAGGCAAGATACAGATTTCTTCCTACATTCACAAATGTAATCTTCGCAATAACTGATGAGCGGGAAAACTTTTTTTTTCTTTCAAAAAAAGTTATTTTTTCACCTTCTTTAACGATCTGTTTTTCTCACGTTCTATTCTCATTTATTTCGTAATATTCAAAAGTTTTGAAATAGATTCTAAAGAGAAAGTTTTCTCTTGTTACATAAGAAATTATTTACGCAATGATTATCACCTTTCATTTTAATTTACTTTCTCGTATTTGATGCAACATTTAACTTTGAGAGTTTTTTCCGTTTGCTTTCTTAGGAGACAAATGTTTCCTTTCATTGACTAACAGTCTTCTTAGGCAGAAGTCGTGACAAAGATTTAGTATATCAATTTACAAGAAATGTTTTGTTTATCTCTAGTTGTTCTTCTTTACACAGATTTTGGTACGAATGTGTTTATTCTACTTCTACACGTATAAAGAAAGGTGAAAGATCATTTTTCACTTTAATGTACTTTTGGAACATATAACTCTGATACATTTATTTGCTTGTATTATGATGTCTTTTAGTATTGATGTTTCTTATATAGTATTTCAGTGCTTGAGATATTGATATACAATATATTTGATCTCAAATGTTGAAATACAAAGGTATTGCTAATACTGATATCCAAATTATTTATATTCAGATATTTTTAATGAAGTCGTTTCCTATGATGTCAAGAGAAAATAATTATTACAGTAATATAATTAATAATTAATAATTATAAGCAACTGTAAGGATGTTGTATTACAGATGAAACAACACATGATTGTGTTTCTAATGCCACAGTTTATAAATAGTTCCTTAAATTTTATTGTTAATATGCGATAGGCAAGTACGAAGTAAAAAGAAATACGAAGTAAGAAAAGGTAGTTTAAAAATAATGCTCGCTTATACATCTCCAATATATTTTACTAAATGATTTACAACTTTTCAAGATAAAGCAATAATGCTATGAAACTAATAACGTTTACTAAAAAATGTGAGACAATAGTCATATTAATTGCTGACATTTCTGACGACATTAATATCTGTTGTTTTGTAAATTTCAATGATCTTGTTAACAATATACCATTCTAAGTAGTTTTTTATAACAACAAGTTAATGGTAAAGATACGAATCTACATTTAGAAAATATAATGTCCTCTTATAGTAAGTTAGTTATTTTGAATTTGTTTCAGAGCTGATTATTATCGTAAAGGTGGTAAAGCAATGCTACCAGTGAAGTGGATGCCACCAGAAGCTTTTCTTGATGGAATATTTACATCAAAAACAGATGTTTGGTAAGTAAACTCAAATCACGTATCAGAAGTTTATAAAAATGTTTAATAAGTTACATAAATGTTAGATATATTGGTATGACTTATGCCTGACGTATCAAAAACTTTTGTATTGAAGTGTTTAAAAGCATGCTTTTAACGTCCAACTAGAGAAACCAAAAATTACTTTAAAAAAACTACACATACTTTGGCAAATTGGAATGTGTAAAGGACTACTGTATAAACACAATCAACGAAAAAAGTTAATCAGTATTATAAAATCGGGTTGTGTATTTTACCACAATTTTGCATGATGCAATATATCAGCTGTTCTCACTTACTTCTTTATACTTGTATAAGAAAAACCTATTCGCTTTCTTTTCGCAAAAGATATCCACATCGATATTGTAAAAAATAGTTTTAAGATAATCATACTCATGTGAATGAAAGCGTCTTTTTAATGAATCCAAATTCCTTTAAAAACTTTGATTGTTTGATGTAATCCAACTAATAGTATTTCTTTATTCGATTTCCATGAACTTTAAAAGTTACCTTTTTCTCAATTCTTGTAATTCCACTTTACACTCCCATGAAGTTGATTAAAGTTATCTTGAGGAAACTCATTTAACCATTATAAAGCTTGTAAGTAATAAAGTGAGGTTGTTGAGGTTTTTTTTCTTCTTTCTTTTAAGGTCCTTTGGCGTTCTTTTATGGGAAGTAATGTCTTTAGGTTATATGCCTTACCCAGGGAGAGGCAATCAAGAAGTAATGCAATTAGTTACCAATGGTGGAAGATTAGAACCACCTTGTAGTTGTCCAGCTCCTGTCTATGGATTAATGGCACAATGTTGGCACCCTTGTCCAGAAGAAAGACCAACTTTTGCTACTATTATGGAACGACTTGGATACTGTATGCAGGTTAGACAATTACGTTACGATTGGTTATGTTGGGGTAAAGATTGATAAGAGATAGTTGCTTAATGATTATTATTATTTTGTATTATTTTTATACAAGTTGTATATTTATAGCGCAAGCATCTAGACTAACATCTCATTGAACTCATTGTTTATTCAATATTTTAAATTACCTTTCAATTGTTTATATGACATACAATAATCATAGTATTAATGATATGAGAAACATTGATAAAATTTGATGTATTATATACTCTGAATGCTAGCTTCATACATAATAGGGCTGTCAAGTACGGTACATTAAAAGTAATTTTCACATAATTATTCCTATCTTAAATACAGTATCTATGCAGTACTTAAATATTTAAATCATGAGCACTTCAAAGATAATTATAATTCTATTATTTTTTCTTCTAATTCTGAATATTTTTAAGAATAAGTTAACTTTGAATTAAAGTGATCTTACTCTGAAGTGTTCATCTTATTGATCGTAATTAATGCGATATAGAAAAGTAGGAACGAAATCATTCTTTCTGACTATATGTTTGCAGTGAAAATAGCAGTACTTTCTGTTTGAATGTGAATGTTTTCTACTTCTCTGACTTTGTTTTCTTTCAGGATCCTGAAGTTGTATCAGCACCACTTCCAATCTTCCATCGTCCACCATCATCAGAACGTGATACAACTGTTATAAGACCATCAGATGGTGCAGATGGTTCATGTCTTTTAAGAGTTGCACCTAGAAACAGTTTAGGAGGTGGAGGAACACAAAAGAAAGTACTCCCACCCCCAAGTCCATCACCAAATTCATCACCCCCACTTAATTCATCACTAGCAGCAGATTATTTAGTTCCAATGCCATTACCTATGGCATTACCATTAACATTACCACCTGCTTCATTACCTACATCATTACCTGCAGCATCAAGTTATACATTAAGTACAGAAGTACCTTCATCACCATCTTTAGCTTCACCTTCCCCTCCCCCTTCACCTCCATCTACTCAACCTTCAAGGTCACCATCTGGATCTGGGGGGACATGGGAAACAGGATTTAATAACGATAGAGTAAGTGAATCTAAATCTACACAACCTCTATTAACTTCTACGCCACCTGAAACACCAAAGAAAGGAACAGATGGGAACACTGGAATTACGTTAGATGCAGCAGTTTTAGCACAAATGCATAAAGTGTCAAATGGTGGAACACCACAGTCAAATGCAAAAGTAAATTCTACAGTTCCACCTCCATTACCATATGCTAATGTACGTGTTCGGAAAAGACCAAGTGATGGAGAAATTGTCTGCTGAAATTTCCTAATGGAAAAGAACAAAAATGTTGGTTGTGATGTTCATTTGACTCCTACCAGTGGTTGTGTTATGCTCACAAGTGTTAATTAGGGAAACAGGGAGGGGGGAGAAACAAAGGCTTAGATATCAAATCTTACAGCCAAATTTTCAAACAGTTCGAAAAGATACGTAAGAATGACTTTCAAGGATCGTATTATTTCATTGCTGTCAAAGTTACAAAAGAGTATGTCAACATAAAGGTGTGTCTGAAATCAACTAGGGACTTCAATTTCAGGACAAATTTAATTGTTACTACTGAACTTTCCAAAGCTATAGTAAACAAAGGGAGTAAAACCAGATACTTGCAAAAAAAAAAAGTTAAACATTTATTTCCGATACACCTTTATCTGAAACAGAAAAAGTCCATAAAAAAGTACAACTTATGAATCTTTTCGATCTACTTAAATAACACCAAATATTCCTGTCCTCTTTGTCATTCTCTCTGGTAGAGAATGACAAATTTTCTCAAAATTCTTTAAATAATTTCCACAGATTGCAGGAACTTTCGAGAAACTGCATTATAATCTTGAATCCTTTGTTTTGCTCAAATTATATACATAAATTTCTAGTGCTATGTGAGGCTCTCAACTATCTCCGTTCAAACAAGATTATGATGCATATAGTGGAAATTATTCGAAGGACTATAAACATGTTCTTATCATTAAGTTTATGAATTGGCAAGAATTGCAATTTTGTAGTAGTGTTATAATATTACGTACTATGTAGGATTAAGATAATATAATTGTTTCTATTTTCACAAGTCTGTGTTTTTAAGAAATGTACTGAATGTTGATTTGCAGAGTACGAAATAGTACATTTTCATGTGATATCTCGTATTCTTTGTTACGTGTACGTTGTGATTTTATAATGGTAGATTGTTAAAAGTAATAATAATAATAAACATCTTTTAATTCAATATTTATACAATAATGGAATGATGTGAGTGATGTTCATAAGAAAAAGAATATAGATTTGTAAATTTCATACAATTTTAAAACATTTTTTGACAAAGTGCAAATATATAGCCAAACACAAACTTAATGATACGTAAATTGATTTGCAGAGAAATGTATGTGGGCTTTAATGATATAATTATATGTATATAATAACAATATAATATGTATGAGATATATAGCACTTATTTTATACCTGCAATGCTTATTATGTAATGCTGTTATTCATGTACAATTGCTTTTAAGATGTGTAAATCAAAGAAAAGTTAATTACAAAAATATTTTATATAAGTATAACACAAAATAACAAAAAAAGTGATGAACTAGTTGTCAGTGCAAGAAATATACTGATGTATTCATACCAAAGAAGAAAAATGTGAAATATAACACTTGATATTACAAAAAAAAACTGGGATGGGAACTGTCCGTTCAACTATGTAACAAAAACGACTGAAAGTTTTAGGAACAAAATGTATCCTTGTATGATCCAAGTGAGCTAGTCAATGTAGAATGAATGTTTCGTTGTTTATCCATGTTGTGAAAACAAATAGTATGCAAATTACTACAGTTACTGCTAAAAGTAAGAAGTAAATTGTGTACTATTAGAATGATATTTAGTTAAGTTTTAAGGAGTTTGTAAATAACAATGCTGCAGCTAATAGTGATATAATTGTGTATAAACAGAGATGATATTATATTATGAAAATATACGTGTTTTGTGCTGTGTGCCAAACATACAATATATATAATACAAATATTATTATCTGGAGTATTATTTGAATGAAACTTTCTTGGTGATGAAAAGTCTTACAGTATGGCCTATAATGACCAGGTACACCGTAAAAAGGGTGGGCACTATAATTTTCACAATTTTTTGTAATTTATTTTTTAGTAATAAGTTAATAATATTATCATTTCCATTAGTTTATTTTGTTTCTGAAGTGCCATAATAACAGCAGTATTGGTATCTGGAAATTTAAGTTAACAAGAGTTTATTATTTTATTGTGAAGGCGAAGGCCGAGCGCGATTTTTTCCTCTTTTCACTAAAAGATTATCTTTTTTTTTAACATTTCTTTAAGTAAAAATGGCGAAGTTCCAAGTAGTTTGTTACAGAAGATTTTAAAGTTTGGATTTCTAAACATTTTTTTTCTTTATCTTTCCTAATAAATTAAATTATAATTATAGCTGTATTTCAGAATCCGTCGAAATATTATCAGAAACTTGGAGAGTTTTTAATTAATAATGAACTAATGAAGTGGGAAAATCAAAAATATAAATAAATATATTTGAAATGATTCTTAATAATATATTGTAAATGTGATTGAATGAATTACTTCAGTTTCGTGTTGATGTATGCCTTAAAAGTTTTATATTATTTCATGTGGGTGGGCACAGCATATTTTGAGTGGGCCTGGTCTGGGTGTCTAACTTTCAATTGTTTATTTAAGTATAGAATAAGATTTTGAAATTCATTTATAAAATCTTGACTTCTTGAGTAAGTTAATCCCAGATCATCGTCGATTTTTATTTTATGATACTCTAGTCGATGTCGACTATCGTCTATTCATTTAGAGAATATAACTATTTACAAAAAAAAAAAAACTGAACACGTCATAATTATACGGAGAGTTTAAAATGTTTTAAAATTTAAAGTATGAATCACGTGTGAAAGTTGTCATATTTGAAAATTTCAGATATTTGAAAATAAAATACCTTTGTTAATTATTGCGGTAAACATCTGAGAAACTGTGTCCTTCAAGAAACACAGAATTGATGCTATAATGACTGATGACCTGTAATGATTGTGTTCATTAAAATGTGAAATCAGTAATAAATAGTAATATTCAATTTCTACAAAGTCATGGGTGATATCCTGATAAAAACAAGACAACAATGCCAAACTTCCTTAAACCTGTATTTTTTCCAGCGGGGCGCTTCGTTTTCTCATACACGGGTAACATTTCATTTTCTTTGTTCCCTGTTGTACACTATATCTCAAGGGACAGATAAGCAGTAACTTAAAACGGGACACGCCGCTGCAAAAGAATGGGTTTCAATTGTATACTCAAATTTTCATTAATCCACACTGTTACTACAGTAAAACAAAGTACAGGTGAAAATATTATTGCTGTTCTTAAAGTCATTGTGCGATCAAACAGTGTGGTGGATTGCAGTTTAAACTTATTGATTCCTTTCTGTTGACTTACAACTTGAAGCTTTACGTTTTGGTAATCAATTATGTTAAACATGAAGTTCGTACAATGCTGTTGTACAAAAGGAACTATAGTCAAGGAAGAAATTATAAACAAAAAACAAGAAAATTGCTGTTCTATGAAAAAAAATACTAACTCTTATATACTAAAACAGCATGTATTCCAGGATCAAGGAGAGTTGTTTTAGTTGATTCAAATAATGTGCGAAACTTCTAAATTTCTAGCTTTTTTTTAGCTAATTCGCAAAGCACATAAAATTATTTACATTTTATTAGAATAGTTATTACATAAAACACAAAATTAATACAATTTATTTATTATTAACACCACAATAACTTTCATTCATGAAATAATACTATTCGTTTAAATAATTCAATTATTGTGGTATTTAAATCCTGCTTTATCATTTCTGAAATAATATTAGTATATTATTATGAAGGTAAAGATTTAATTATGATAATTATATACTAGGAATTAAGTAAGCCGTATCATATTTCAAATGTCTTCTAATGATTATTAAAAATTAATCACAATATAAAATCGAACATAATTATTATTCTTTTATAACTTAGAAACATTAAATTTTATTTTCGTATTTGTTATCTATTTTGACTTTAATCTATTTCAATAAAGAATATATTGTTAACAGACTGTTATAGTTAAAAGATTACGAATAAGATCAAAAGAAACGATAATGAAAACAAAAACATTACAGTATAAAATTTGTGCTGTAAGTTCCATCCCATTATTACATGTATAAATAAACATATCAATGAGGAGTAACATTATGAGTAAAGTATACTGCAGGTGGTATCATTCATTTACGTACACAATTGTATGCTTCATTCTCCTACTCTATTAATAATGTATCAATCATATACAAAAATATTATTATAATACCAGTACCCCCTTGATAATCTAAATAGGAATTCTGTAAAGAAAAACAGTTATTTTATTTCTATTGCAGAATGCATTAATTTTGCTAAATTAGAGCATATTATAAGAACAATGTTTAACTTACTAATATTTTTTTTAATACTCTCTTATACTCGTACAATGATAAATAAAATAAATAAATGTTTATTGAAAACCGAAGTACATGTAGGCCAGTGCCCATTATGTGAAGTACAACAGAATAATTTTATTTAAACAATAATTAAATAAAAGAATAATTTGCAGACAAAAATAAATAAATAAACAGTATAATATTATTTGATTTTTTTTAATATAAATCCATATTTTATTATGAAAAAGAACCTCAGTTAAAAAATAGTAAATTAATTTTATTTCATGTAAATCCAAATACAATAGCTGTTCTGAGAAAATCATATCTTGATTAA
>JAQIWE010003562.1:0-11675 GCA_034698565.1 Campodea plusiochaeta | reverse complement strand
CATAAGGAAAACTAAAAAAATTTAGAAACTTGTGGTCAAATTTTTCAAAATATTAGCAGAAACGCTGTAAAATACTGGGTTCTTAACAATAATTTTCAAAATTTTCTTCGCTCGCGCAAACCATAGTGCTGGCGCTTCGCGGGCGGACGGCTACTCTCACCGATTTTAGCGGATTTTTTATCGCCCGAAATTTGGATCTGGCTCCGAGACTGGTTTTGCACCCATTGGCTTTTTCAAAACTCGGCGCCCATGTTACTCATACTTGATACAAAAAAATGCTTTATTGTACCCTTTATGCAGTAATTAACATTTAATTTGATTTCAATTTGATATAGACAAAAACATATTTATTAACAGATCAGCATGGTAGGACTACAGAAACTTAGCCCATGGTACATTGACATTGTCTACTAACAATGCTAAAAAAAACTCATGGAAAATATAATGATACTCTGTAGGTCTATTTTAAAATTAGCATAAGTATAAAAAAAGTTTATGCTATCTGCTATAAATGGAATATTGGTACAAGAATATGTGTGAAAGTTCTTTATAAAATTGGTGTCCATAAAATGTTTTTTAAAAAACATTTTCCATGACTGTTACATATAATTTACTGTAAGTTATAAGACAAAGATTCTTTATTACTGTTTCTTTTTATTGAGTAGATTAAAAAAAAGTTCATTATCGGTATATTACTAGAATAAAATTCCATGGTAACAAAATTCTGACATTAAATTCTCTCATGAAGAATATGTCATGGAAATAGAAATAAAAGCTATACTATTTAGAATTTTAAAACAAAATTTCACTATGTATAACATTATTTTGCATTCTATTTGTAATTTTGTGCTATTACTTCCCATTGTACATACCTTTCCTGACATTTCAATACCAATTTCATCCAACACTTTTGTAACCAAGAAATCACTTTCCTCCTCGTCTCCAGATTCATTCAGAATATCATCAAGTGTATCACTAACTAAAACAGAAACAAAAAACATACTATTAATTACATACAATGAAAAAAAAACTTATGCCATATATAACTTACAACTACTTGATAATTTTAAAGAAGAACTTTAGAAGAAGTTTTTTGGATAAATTTTCAAATGTGGGAACTTAATGTTAAGAAACACACTAACCTATTCAAAATGGATATGCTAAACCGATCCAAATATAATTTTGACCTATCCTGGCATATACAAACCTACACTATGATACCCAAACCTATCCTAACCTACTGAAACCTAATTTAAGCTTACAAAACCTGACCAAACCCTTGAGGTTCCCCTCTCTCAAAGTACAGCCAGTTTTGTAAATTAAAGAAAGCAAAGAGTAATTTACTTAAAAGCAAAGATTGCAGTATCCAATACTAATTTAAGAAAAAATATTAGCAATCTACAAGTTAATAATTTATACAAATAACTCCAATTTTAATTTAAAATAGAAAAAGAACTCTTGAAATTTGTGCAATGGTAGCATTTTCAATGGAACAACAAAATTTGCAGTGCTTTTTTCACATGCATATATTTTACTATCCAGGTAGTAGTTTCTGCAGTAAAATACTATGTACAGACAGTTCCAATAGTAAATAAAAATAAAAAAGAGTATTTCTTACTCATGTCTTCACTCATATCCATCTTAGCTGATGCCATTTCAAATTCTTTCATTGTTCTAGCAATATCCTCTGGTTTCATTAAATTATTCATACTCTGCATAGTCTTAGCTGTAGTACCCATAGCTTGAGCAAGATGAGCATTTGCACCCATAACCTTTGTCTGAGCACTAACAGCGGAAACCTAAAAAAAAGAAAGAGAATGGATTAAATATATTTAAGTATGTTAAGTAATTAATACAATATAACTATTATCAGGAATAGTTGTGATTCATCTAGAATTTTTCTGGGGCAGGGCGCATTCAGGTTAAAGTGGGTACATTTTTGCTTCATAACAAATTGCCAGGGCACGTAAAATGATCGTACAAATGTTTCTTTGGCATTATTTAACATTTCTTCCTCAATTTTAGACCAATTGAAATGTTTTACACACCATTGGAAAGATCTCATCGAGACCTTTAAAACAATGTATATATCGACTAAATGTCGTTGATACTTTCGCAAATAAATGGCTTTGAAACGTGGGTGTAATTATTACAGCACAAGGGCATCCTAAAAGTAGGGCAGGGCGCTGCGCCCTTCTAAAACCCTCTAGATGAGACACTACGGCATAAAATATTTTACAGCATTGAGAAATAGTACTGTTTGGCTCAAAAATTTGTTTTACAGATTATATATAATATATATATATATGTAAATATATGTAGACAAGCAAACATTATATATAAACAATATCAAATATCAGAATCTCATTTCTTTATATAATTATATATAAACATTACTGTATATTATATTTATTCAACTTCTATGTTGTTCAAATATGATTTACATCATTCTCAATTAGTTCATGGAAATTTTTATGAAACAATACAATATCTTATAAATAAACACAATTATGATTGTCAGATTATGTAAAAAATGTGAATGCTTTTAATACTTATTATGCAATGCTACACTACGTACCTTTCTAGTAATGTAGGTAGGCCTACTCTAATAATGCAATTGCAAAACCCAAGTTGTAATCACACTTAGTTCTAAT
Source organism: Campodea plusiochaeta (assembly GCA_034698565.1). Classification (NCBI taxonomy): domain Eukaryota; kingdom Metazoa; phylum Arthropoda; class Diplura; order Rhabdura; family Campodeidae; genus Campodea; species Campodea plusiochaeta. The sequence continues at coordinate 9,021 of JAQIWE010003562.1, read as the reverse complement.
TACTGTAGTGTATACTGTAGTTAGCAAATTTTTAGTACCGTATGTTGAAATATTTGAAAATCACATTTGTTTATTTATCTACAGCTTTATACATTTTACCAATTTACTTGGCTATCACTATGAAGATATGCATGCAAATATTCTCTATAATGTACAGTTTGCTTTGACATTCTTAAATAATCTATGACAAAATTCAAGTTTTGAAGCATTTAAATAGGCCTATATTCTTTTCTACCTTTCATAACACAAATTAAATAATATTAAATAATAAATTGTTCATCAGTTAAATTATTTCATTTACAAACTACATATTTAAATGAAAACAGCTCTACTAGTCATATTTCATGCTACAGGAGAATCACCTATGCCTGTCATAAATTCTATCAAGTCTGGTACTACAACAGGCCAATAATTTCCTCAGTGAAAGTGAAGAAAAAAAATTAATCAGCAATTTACAGTATACTTTTAATCAATAATTTCAGGAGATTTGTGAGTTTAGAAATGGCTCACGTATTTTTATCTCAAACTGTTTTAAACATATTAGGTCAATAGTTGTTACTGTAAAGCAGTTCGTTAGATCCTATAGCTTTGTCAGAATTTCCATTTTTTTCTGATTTATTTAATTACTAGAATATAAGCTACTGTTATTCGACTAAATCATAATGTACCTTTCCACTAGCAGCATAGGTTCTTGTTTTTTGTTTTCTGAGTTGAACTAATTGTTTAGCCAAAAGTGTACAAGCTTCCTTGTTCCCAGCAGCAGCCATTTTCTTGATTTCCATTTGCTAAATAAACAAAATGACAAAATAGTAAGCTATTAATTAAAACTGTCACTGAATGTAAGTACATATTTGTTGTAAAAACAAAACATAAAAAAAAAAGTAACATATTATATAAGTATACTAAAAAAAGAAAGAACAGAACAGATGCGTATCATAATAACATGAAATATACGAATTACATCGTACAAATATCATTTTACCAAAAAATAATAAAGTAATTTCATTACTAATACCAGTTTTAACTTCATGGAATTTTTTTTAAATATCAAGAGTTTGTTGCATTCAAATGTTTAAACATTATATGAAAATTTTATTACGGGAAACAAGATTTATACCCTTCTCACAAGCATAAGACCTATAGTGCTTACAATATCTTATGAACCTAAACTGGTTATGTCTTCAAACTGTTTTGACAGGTAAACTCATTGTTGACCACTTATTTGGGTGGTTCAAATTGGGTGTTTTCTATACAATTTGCAAGTTGATCAAAGAAAACAAGTCAACAAAGGATTATCAATTGTTGGAATGTCAGAAACATCCTTGATGGGTTAAACGATTTGGGTACGGAAGATTTTGTGTAAAGTATACTTCTCGTTAGCACTTTTTGACAGTTCAAATACATTAAAGGAACCATAAAGACTAGGTTTCAGAACCTCGAAATATGTCCCACACTATAACAGAAATAAAATCTGCCTATTTGTTTCCTTTCAAATTTACCCACAAACTGAAATAATCGTGTTTAAACTGGTTCCCCATCTCTCCCCTTCCCTCCACCGTTGGTTTGAAAAATTGCACATCCCATTGGCTGTTGCAGTGAATTTGATTCATACAGGATTGAAAACTATGTTTAAGTAAATAGAGTTTTAGAAGCTCAAGTTTTTAACAGGCCCCGTAGCGCAATGGATAGCTCGTTTGACTAATAAGCATACTAAAATGTTTATAATTAAAAAAATTATAATTAAATCATAAAATGATTTAATTATAATATATCAGCTATACTGAAAAGCAAATTAGTATATGGACTGTGTCAAGATCCTATTTCGGCATTTTGACGAAATTGGCTTCGTAGCAAGACAAATATTAATATTTATTGCTATTCTGAAATATTGATTGTAAACTTACCAACTTAATTTCTTCTCTTTCTAATCCTTTTCTATCTCTCTCAATCTCCCTACCAGTTTTACGTAATGCACGATCATTCTCAGCCATTTGCTCTACAGGGGAAAAGAAAATGAAAATTAGGGTTTTCCTTCATTCAAAAGATCATATTGGTGTATAATGAGTGGGTGGGTAGTACTTAAAATGGTATTTGTAACCTCATACCAAAAACACAGCAGTTTAGAAATTTTAGATACCGGTAGTGTTAAAAAAATTACATGCTACAAATTCTGGTAGGACCTACCTGTTGTCTGTTATAATATGTCTACAGATCTTATTGTGTTATTAGGTACATAATATTATAAAAAAAATGTTTAAAACCAAGAACTTATAATTTTGGGTGTCACAGTTTTAAGTACAACACTATAAATTTTGGGGGATACTTTACTATCATCCCAGGTTGATAAAAGTGCTCTTAGAACAGAGTCTAATACGAACCAAACCTAACCTAACCGAAAATGGAGATTAACCTATCCGAGAATGGAGATTGACCTATCCGAGACTGGATATTGACCTATCCGAGGATGGATATTGACCTATCCGATCGACCCGGGCGTATAGTAAAGTAAACCCGTGTTTTGAATTACTTCTTTTTATGAAATAGCTGGTCTGTTTATTTAGAAACCGAAGGATAAACTGAAGGATATAGATTTGTTAGACATTGTTAGTGTTACACTTTTTTTTACAGTATGGTAACTAGACTCAGGGCAAGAATTTCATTTTTTCTGTCACTGGTCATGTTGACCAGCGCTGAATTTAACTTACTGGTCAAGTTGATTTTTTACTTGGTCGCAAAAAAAAATCAATCTTATAGGTGCCAATATAACAGTCGCTCGAGTTGAAAAGACAGCGATTAAAAAAAAAAAGATCGCGATTTTTCAAAAAATATTGTAATTTCGGGATCTATATAGTCGTTTTTGTACTTGTTTTAAAGGTCTTTTCGAGTTCTTTCCAACTGTCTCACACACGTAATTTTACGGTTTCTCTCGCCGAAGTTACGAATATTTATCCACTGAAAATTCAATTCTGCTGGTCAAAAACTAAAGTCACTAGACTGTGACCAGCAGACCACCAGGAAATTCGAGCGCTGATCCAGCTAGATATAAAAAACCTCCAGCACCAGATATCCAATAACATCCAACAAAATTTGATTCCGATACATCCCTAAGTAAAAACTACTACTAAAATAATAGTATACAGCAATCATGCATATATACATAGGAATATTCAATTATAAAATGACAATTAAAATAAATGGCTAAGACATTATCAACTAGTCTCATATTAAACTGGGGTAAATATTACTTATATAAAAGTATCGAAGGATAATCGTAATTATTTTCATTTGCTTTGGTTGTTTAGCTAGGATTTATTTCATTAGTAGGGTTGGAACGTTTCAGATATAAAAAAATTGTTAATTAGAATAAAAAATATTCAACTATTGAACTCTTAAATAAATGTGGAAGCCTCCTAATTGAGAATTCATTGATTTTCTTGGTGTTTTGGGGTTTTATCTCAATAATTAAACAGAAATATCCATAAATTTTCAACTTTACTGCAAAGTCATTATCAAATAATATACAAAATTTCAAAACAGGCCTTAATTTATATTTGTTTGCAAATGTATGTATTTGTTTTTGTTTATATTCCTTTAACTGTTTTGAAATTTTGTATATCGTTTGATAATGACTTTGCAGTAAAGTTGAAAATTTACGGATATTTTCTGTTTAATTATTGAGATAAGACCCCAAAATACCAAGGAAAAAATATGAATGTTCAATTAGGAGGCTTCCATCACATTTATTTTGTCTGTATGGAAAGAGAGAAAACAAGTATTAAAAAAGAAAAAACTCGAAATTAAACGAAATCACCATATCGAACAAAATCTCTCTCAACCCCTAAAACCCGAGGTGCCTACAATATTTTGCAAGTATATGTTATACCCCTCGTTGAGTCTCTAGTAGCAGCTTCTGTTCTAGTGTGGAGGTAATATTGACATTAGGACTAAAAGAGGTTTTGTGCTGTTTTCTTACAAAAGTCTCATTTGCACACGGGAAGGTTTCCTTCATTTGTTTTGCGGAGGAAAATGGAATTTAGAAAGAAAGATTTCAAGTAATATTATTTATACATACGGAGCGGAGTTGTAATTTTAGTTTGGTGATTTCGAAACAAAAGTAATTTTGGTGGTGGATAATAGTGATAATTTAATTTGAAACAGGAACTTTTTGTTATTCTTAATAGTATGAAGAATTTAAATTTTCAAGTTTATATCTATAGGACTATCACGACAATATTTGCATTAAAATACTGTAATATTCCAACTTCCAAGTACGTATTATCATTAGTGTGTACATCGGTTAACTGGTAAGTAATACGGCTACGGTTACGAAAATTACTAACCGATATTCGTACGCTTTAATACTTTTAACACATTTTAATACGTAATTCGGTGATTTTCTGACGATGTTTCATAAATGTATTTATCCACGGATGCGCTTTGAAGTCAGGATTCCAAATATGGTTTTAGTTTTTCTGTACGTCGAACGAGCCAAAAATTATTAAAGAAATATCAGAATAATAACTTTCAAAGACGCTTCTATTTTTTTCCAATCCAATTATTCATAATTATTATTCGAGAACGAGAGTTATTTTATACTAGTGTTTTATATCAGCGGATGCGTCGTCTTGAAGTGAGAACTCCAAATAAGTTCGTAATTTTTTTCTTTCAATGCAATAGGCTGAACGTAATCGCTAAAGCATCAAGAAACAACGTATCGGTAATCAACGCTTGGCACGATATTTGTTCGAAATTCCGAAATATTTTCTGAACCAATACTCGCATGAACCAATAATAAACATTTGAAATCCTTATTTCAATACGAAAATTATCGTATGCTACATGACTATATTTCATTGGTAAATACCGCAGAAAAACGTGTTTTAGAAAATTTCAAAGTCTGAAATTGGAGATTCTATACTAGAACGCGATATCCGGTTATAAAATCGGTTCACCGGTTAGTAAAATAAAACGGATATTTACACACTCATTAGAAAAAGTTTTTAGGTATTCTTTGTCCATATGAAACCTATGCTTCACAATTGATGACATATTGCCTACCGTTCCAGGGGAACACACACTCTACCATAAATTTATTGTCCAGAATTCAGTGCGTAAGTCATGAACGGCACCGTTTTCACAAAAAATATTTATAATTATATATTATGTTGTCCGTGTGTTGTAAAAATAATAAATAGGCTTATATAAATAATAATTAAATATTTTAAAGCATTTAATTAATATTATATTTGGAATAATCATTTCGATGATGACATTTGTGACATAATTTATTATTATTGACAAAATCACAAAATAAGCAGATGTTTTAGGGCTATTTTACAATCAGTGACTTTTGATTGAAATTATGACTTGCTCATACGATGATAATACCAAGCCATTACAAGTTTTATAATACAATTAACTTTTACATATATTCCTCGTAAAATTAATCCTTAAAAATTTCACCTTACACAGTAAACAAACGCCTAAAAACCAAGAAAAAGACCTTGCAAGCAATTTTAGACTCTAAAAAGCTGTAAAATTTTTAGAAGACAATATGGTGCCAGCTGTATATACTCTTGAATCAAATTATTAATAAAAAAAAGTCTAGCATACGGCAAGAGCAAAAATATGGCGCGGTGCATATCATAATATTCTTAGTCGTTGCAAATTTACGGCGGCCATTATCCGTCAGGAGAACTTAGTTTCATTGGAGGATTGTGTATACTTCCCCGTTTAATTAGAGACCAGTTTACTACACTTTTAATAACCAGGACGAAAAAGAGAGCTTCTCTTTATATTGAGGAGGGAGAAAAAAAAAGAAAAAAAATATGGAATGTTATATATCGCTGGTTATATATATATAGTGAGGGATTTTTATATCGGCTGGTTTAAAATATTGGATTTTTTTGCGGGAAATATTTCGTTAGTTTTTAATAGGGAGACTGACTGCTGTTTACTTTTAGATTTATGTGGTAGTTTAATGCGTAAAACTTTGAAACTCTAAAATTGTATTAGGGCATGTAAAGTAACATCGTTACTCACGTTTTTTTTAAACTAAAGTTTTATTAACATACGCAGTTATTTATGAGATTACATCGCGGAAATTAATTATTTAATTAAAAATTATATAAAACAGTAACCAACGATACTTTCTTTTTCCCTAATAAAAATGTAGAATGTAAAGTTGATTATTTTAATAAAGACAATTATTTGTTATCAGTTTGGTTTATGTAACTTAAAAAAAAAGATTTCACTCGATGTCAGTTTTTATTTCTGGTCAATATAGGCCTGTTGTTGAGATATAACCAGGTCTAATTTTAAGTAATGAGTATTTCAATTACAAAATTAATGGTGTCCAAGATTTTATCTTCCTGAAATAAAATTAATGTACCATCCAATTACAAATAAAAAATAATTTTCTTCAAGCTGGTTCTCCGATAATTTCAAGAAGAAAACAAAATGGGTTCTGCTTTCAAACTATTACAAAAAGAAATAATCATGGCAAATACAGTTTCAACTCGTTATTCACAATGACACCCTTCCTGTAAAACATTTCCAAAACAACACAAAAAATTTCCTCCCTTACCTTCGAACACGGTGAGCAATACTTCAGCGCTGACTGCGTCCCCTACGCCGTTCTCAGCAACACATTCATATCTTGCGTCGTCACGTCCAACACGTACTGGATCAATCCGGAGTAAGGATCCGCCACTGAAGTTATGGTTAAGGTAACGGGCGTGGTAACTTTGGATCTTCTTCATGTTTTTGCGCCAGTGAATCTGCAATAAAATACATACCGGTGTTGTACATATTCGGTTTGTGAAGTTATTCTAAAATTAATATTGTCAATCCATGATTAAATATTATCATGATGATAACCTGAACGATTTTAATTGGAATGAAATTTATCAGTTCAGATTTTAGTCTTTAATCCAGGTGTTGTATATATAATAATATCTACCGGTTTCGGGAACACAGTCCCATCCTCGGGAATTACAATATCAGCAAATAATGATGACTAGGATGGAACTGTGAAACCGGTAGATATTATTATATATTCCACATCTGGATTAAAGGCTCAAATCTGAACTGATGAATTTCATTCCAAGTTTACAGTAAATTATCTATTAAAAACGTCATAGAACCCCAATGACGCGTAAAAATAGCTTCACGTATAAATTTCCAAACTTTATTTATATCGCCCATAAGCACAGAATAATAATAATAGAAATTCCGTACTGATAATACTTCTCATGATGGTGCAACAATCGAACAATGCTCCAAACACCAACAATGAAAAACCCACTCAACTCAATACAAATTTGCTTCGAATAGTTTTTTTCCGAACCGCGCCGAAAAAATATCGCTGAAACTTCATTGTTTTATTATAGTAGTGCTGGCCTCTTGTTGTATTATTGGCTTCTATATATCACGAAGCGTAATTTTTAAGCATTGTTTTTTTTTTTCTATAGAGAAAAGAGATAAAAGTGGAAAAACATGCAACACCGCTACTAGCGACATTTATACTGGTGCTGCTGCGGTGGCAAAAGAGTGTAAATAATGTCTCTGGAGTCTGTAGAGACGGTACAGGGGGATCAGGAATAATTTATTTATTTATTGTATAGTTTAATGTGAAACACAATGATTAATATATAATCAATTACAGAGATAGACAGGACAAAGACATAAAAAAATAATAAAAAGTACAGAATAAAGAGAATTACATCGAGTCTACACCTCGGAATTCAGGGTTCATCCCTCATTATAATGGGAATCGGCTACTGTTAAATATAACATACAATCAGGACATACGGCCGAACACGTTTTCTTTGCAAAATTTTGTGTCGTGCCATCACCTTCATGAGAGCAAAAACTGAACCTTCTTGAAAGAAATCATAAAAATAATAATACAAGTCATAGTTGAAAACTTCAACCAGGAATATAGTTTTATCAATGACACAAAAATGTAACAAATCGAAAATTCCTCGATAATGTAAAAATCTTTCTATTCTATAGAACTAATCATCGATGTGTATTGCTGTACTCTTCAAAATATAATCAGTTTTGTGGAACCTTGTAGAAAAATGGTTTGAATCGCTGGAGGCGCCAAATCTTCTCAAAGTTTTAAGAAGAAAAAAGAAGTAAAGAAGAATATTCTTTGATGTTTTTATATATTGCTCACTTTAGGACAAATATCGATTAAAGTTTACAATACCACTTGTTGCTTATATAGTAAAACAAGTGCGAAAGAGGGAAAAGTAGCACCATAACTATAACTATAATAGGAAATCAATTGACATCAGTTTTAGTTCCGACTGTTTACAATTTTTGAAATTTATTTGAGAAAATGGCAATTTTTATTTTTGTTTCCAAGAAATTGAAAATGCATAAATTTGGTTCTAAACTGTAAAGTCCAGGTTTCTCAAGTCGCCAACACTTTCAAAAGCGGGACTCACCTTCATAATTATTTTATTTTATATAGTTGAAATTTATTACTAACATAGAAAATGTACCAACTGCAAATGTAATGGTTTGAGCGCTTTTCAACTACAATATTTTCCACTTCAAAATAGTCTGGCGCTTTTCGATTGTTGTATTTCTAAGATTGACGTTTTTCAATATCTCCCCTCTTACAGTGGAGTTTCCTCGGGTATTCCATACTGTACAACAGTTGTTCCCTAGGGCGAAGGATTCATTTCTTTCATTAAAGTGATTCTATTATTAGAAATAGTACAGTATTCAGTTTATATCTGTTTTTCAATTATATTGAATAAAAAGTGGGTTAAAATATTTCAAATATAAATATATTAAAGGGTTACTTGCAGATAATGAATTTCTGGTTTTCTGTGATTTTCTTGTACCTTATATCATTAAAGAATTTTTGCAAAAAGTTTGACATTTTTTTACCCGACGGATCAAGAGATATTTCTATTTATATACTCGAGAGATTTTTCACAAGGTGATAACACAAATCGACCTGCTTAATTTCGCTGCCTTGCGAAAATACGCAAATTATTAGCT
>JAQIWE010003561.1:0-11676 GCA_034698565.1 Campodea plusiochaeta | reverse complement strand
CGAATAGTCTCTGGAACTCTAACCGTTTTTGGGCGTCCACTTCCAGGGCGACGTTTCGCGCTTGCTGTCTCTGAAAGCTGCTTCAGAAATCTTTTGACATTGTCTTTTTTCCACTTCCTACCTGGATATTCCATCAAAATCTTGTTTAAAGACAAGCCTTTCTCTTCACGAAGACTACGAATCAGAACTTTATCGCTTTCCGATAGCTTTCGGTATTCACGCATTCTTTAAACTGGATGCTGGTCGCTGAAAAAGTTGAAGTCACGATCAATACATCCAATTGTGTCGTTGACTCTTTGCTGATTTGTTTATTAAGGACAATGAACAACGAATATAAATTCTTGTTCCACCATCTAAATATCATGTTACTCATTTCCTTGCTTCTTTAACTTCTTTCATTCTCAAACGAATGAAATAATGTGAATAATTTCTGAATCCCAACTTTTTTTTGTATAAGCTTTTGGGGAAAATGCCATAGCAGAAAGGTTGTTTTAGCTATACCTATAAAATATATGTCAGTCGATGAGGAATTGGATGAACTTTAACGTGCTTTTTATTTGAAGACTCTATCTTCAGTAGGTCACGAGAAATTGGCGTTTGAAAATTGGGGGATTGTTTTTTGGGCCACCCTGTATATTAAGTAGTAGCAAAACAGACTTATTCCTGTTAAAGGGAAAGAAAATTAACGTACATGTACTATTCATCTTTTGATCCTCACTTTGTATATTGGCTGAGGAAGAAACAATATCTTCGTTACGATTGAAAATAAAACAATGTTTCAGAGTTTCAAGGCAATAAAAATTATAATTATTATTAGTTCTAAGGTACTAAAGTACATTTATTCCATCTGATTCCAGTATTCGGCCGGCTCTAATAATATTTTCGACAGAAAAGTTACAAAAAAGAAACATCTGCATTTTTTATTTTGTGTGACTATACCACTGATCTTTCACCATCCTTTTCTTCCCCAAAAGTATAATTACATTTGTTATATTCTTTCTTTTCCTATGGTGTGAATGGAATAATAAGTGATGCTTTTGTACTATACGAAATGGGGTTTAAAGGGAGATAGTTTAATGTATATATTATTATATTATGAAAGTTCATTTTTGATCAGTTCATTTCCTCAAGTGAGCAGGAAATTCTGTAGTAAAGTATATAGTGATGTAATTTTTGACAATCGAATGGTGAGAATTCATTTCACATGTGGGGTGCCTTGATGCAGAGATAGAGATTTCCCTACATACAGTATAAATGTAATTTATTTATAATTAGTTTGAAATTTGAAAATGCAGAAGAAGCATAAGACATAAAATTCTCCATAGAGTGGATCCATTCTAGATATGTGCAGTTCTTTTGGAAAAAACCCTGATATTCACATGTTTTCTTATTTTATTCAACGTTTAAAAAGAAAAAAAGTGCGCATTGCTGCTGGATAAAAAATATTAGGGTACTGTATATTAAAGCAAGAAATTTTGAAAATAATATACAAAAATATCTAACGAAGGACCTTTGGATGGTGTCCCACTCGTTTTTTTTTAATTCATGGAGCATTCTTGGAGGTTGACATAGCATACCTATTGATAATTATGACCAACTTCTCAAATACACATTATAAAGGAGGAAAAAATATCAAAGTTTTGATACCTTTTTAATAAGTATTACATTTGCGTAAATATTATCTAAGCACTAAAAAACGGTTATATTATCGACCCTACCATACGTTTTGAATCGACTACTCATCAGCTCAAGTAGATAAGGAGAAAATGTTGCATTACGAACCAGTTGTACCATTTTTCAAAGATAAATACCATCTTGACGATATTGAAGTAATTAGTTTGTATATTGGAGCAAGAGGAACCATCACTACTTTCTTCATAGAACATTTGATCAAGAAATTCATCATTCCAAAGCATTTTATTAACAACGTTGCATCATCTGTTTTGAGAGATTCCATCCACATTTTGCAGAACCACTTATATCACCAACAGAAGAAACATTAATACTTATTACAAAATAATTGTCTGTGATTCTGAGTTTTTTTGGCTATTTGTATTGACAAACAGTGTGTAAATAAACATATATATACTGTCATAATTATATCATTGTTTCGAAAATTTCCATCACAATTACAAAATCACAAAAAGCACAATAAATTAAAAGAACATAAAAATCACTAAATCCTCGATTTCCGATAACCTTTCTCATTTCTCCATTGTACAGTATAGATTACCGAAAGTCGTTACTCATTACATTTGTCCCATCAATCTCCACCCAAGCGATTACAGACTGAATTTAAAACCCATCATTGAGAAAACCACACAAAATCGAAGAACAGAGATAACACTCTATAGAGATAGATACTGTATTTTATAGCTTCAAAAGAATGATGAATCCAATAGTTCTTTTCAAATGATTTTTTCAAACTATAAGGTATTGTATTATATATGACTTATTATTTTTATAATAGAAATAATAGAAATAGAAATAACTTTATTAAGGACGACAATTAGGAAAACAATCCTCTTTTCAATGTGACCCTTTACATAATGCTTTTACGAAATTATAATCTACTGTACATAAAGAACAAAACAAAAACAGAAAAATTAAAATGCAAAAATAATGCTTCCAACAAAGGCCATAGATTATTACTGTTTTTTCAAAATATTTTTTATTTTTGCATTTATTTTAATTTTTAATACTCTTAGAAAGTTTTTGAAAAATTTCCCAATTATTCTGTATGTTACATTCAAGTCTATTTATTATTGTACCTGGTTTAGTATGTAAAGTTAGCAAACATAAAAATCCTCTTATAGTTATGGAACGTTGACAAAAAGAAATCAATTTCCTCAAAAGCTTTATTTCCTACTTGATACATAAAGTAATTATTTTGCAAACGACTCTGAAAAAATTAATGCCTGATAAATAAATAGCAATGATGACCATTAAAATATTTATTGGTGTTGAGAAGGCATCGTTTAAATATACATTCTGCGGAATATTTAGGGTAATGATATGTGATGTGCTTATTATTTTCATATTGAAATCGAAAAAAAAAAACTTGTTTAAAAGAACATGAAAATAAGACTAAATTATTAAATGTTCACATCAACTTTCCAGAATTATTAGGTGTATAGCAGCAATTAGGAAAATAACACAAAACATACAAAACTGAGAAAGGAATACTAATAAGGAGGATGCATTACGCTAATGATGCTAATGTAGTTTTCTATTTTTTACTTTTCTTGCCATTGCTTTTTCTTTAATTATTGTTATCCTTCTAGTTAGACGTATTTTTTTTCTAAGTCTGACCTAATTTTAATAATTATTTTCACTAATGATATGAATAATATATTATTTTTGTACTGGTATTATATTGCAGCATTTTTTGTTTGCTTTCAGAAGCATGTAATTATAATTTAAAATAAAAGTAAAACATCGTTATTTTAAAAACCTATGCTGATTAAGTTTTTCAGAAGTATAACTTTCATTCAAAAAGAAACATTTTCAAGGAGATTTAAGACTCATTATGGAGAGATTTATTGTATACGTTATTTTGAGAACTGTAAAAAAGTACCCACCTGAATTGCATTTCAGGGTAAAAAAACTTTCTATAAAATATTGTGAGTATACATTAATAGTTAATACCGAAGTCGATTTCATGCTGAAAAATCTTCCGTATTTCAAATTCTATTTTCATGCTGAAAAATCTTCAGTATTTCAAATTCTATTTTCTTAGTAGTAAGTATATATACGTTTAATTATATAAAAAAATAGGCATAGCTCAAAGCAAAAGAAGTAAGATGAGTACAAATTTTCCATAACTTAAACAATTTCTGTAACTTTATTTTTTTTTTATTTATTTCTTGGTGAGTCGTATAAAGTGAAAATCTAAGTACTAAGATAGAATGGATTTAAGTGTCCATTTTATACGAGGGTGGGCTGAAAAGTAATGTCTCCAACCTTATGACACCCCTGGTGGTAGTGTAATGAACTTGATGTCATTTTGTAAGTACACTTTCCTACTGGAAATTCCCGCATGTGTTTTATTTCACTCGGTTTAGCCATTCAGAAATAGTACCTGAAACCGTAAGTCATATCAGTGAACTATGTACCTGTTCGTAAATTCAGCAGCGGAAATCAACTCTTTAAGTGCTGTAATTTGAATGTATCAATACTGTATATTTATTTGGTCAAAAATAGTTCAAAAGGATGGATGCTGTCATTAAAATGTTTTTTTATGATAGTAAATTATTATTAACCCTGTAGAAAATTGAAATAAAGAGCAAATAAGAGAACAGGAGTTGCAATGACCGAACAAAAGTTTTATCTTGAATTTACAGACTTTTGTCTGTATAAGAAAAATATGACCATAAAAAAGACTCAGAATGTTTTCTTGAAAATATATAGAATATCTGAAGAAGACATGCTTGCCAATTTATTTTTAATCACTTTGATAGAAACTGATGGTTACCTGATGGAAGAAACCGTGATAACGGAAAATTCATTTGTTCGAGTTCAGAAGGTTGTAGAAGCTTCTGAAACGAGTTTTACTGACTTAATTTAAACAAACTTGATCATAAAAACATTCAGAACAGTATCTGAGTTTAATTAATCACAAAAGATGTCCCTGATCTGAGGCTGATGTCTATTCTTTTTACATATGAGTTACGGGTACTTACGGTTTCAGGTACTATTTTATCGAATGAAATAAAACATGTGCGAATTTCGAGCCGGAAAGTGTACCAACAAAATGACGACTCCAAGTTCATTTCCCTACCCCAAGAGTTCAAAAGTTATAAGATTGGAGGCATTACTTTTCAGTTCACCCTCGTATGTACTAGTTAATTCCACAGTTATTACAGACTGTAAAATGCAAAAAAAAACTTATCCACCTCAGTCTATATTTGACATAGAAATAGGGCTAACTACATTCCTGAAACTAAGCCATAACATCATAGAATATTGATAGAAATGAATAGCCGAATTCCGTAAAAAGCACTCTGTATATTATAGGACATTACCCAACATGTTTCGAATTAAACAACTCATCATGAGGGGTACATAATTATAACTAGAATTAGATGTTATTATTTTAAATACAGGACAGCAATAATGCCCTATAATATGCAGAGTGCTTTTTACGGAATTCCGGTTTTTATTTCTATCAATACACAATATTCCGTACATTTGTACTATTGAAAGTATATCATAGAATATGTTTGTTTTTCACTCACTTTAATATAACTACATTACGATAAAAAATATTGAAAATAAGAGAATAATTTATCACTGGCTACATGCTTCAACATCCTGGAAAATGGTAGAACTATAATATAGAAGAGTTTACACTTTCAAGTGATTAGCAGAATTGGCAAGTGGTAGAGCATTTGGTTGCCAGGTCGGAAGCCTTAATTAACTTTTAATTAAAACTTTTACCGCTAATTAATTTTACAACAAACTCCCTGGTGCTAAGAAAAATCAACTTTATATAGATGGAACCTACATTATAAGTGAGTTAATTACCTTTTGTTTCTCAAGAAAGACGGGCAAATTTTGTATTATATACCAAAGGAAATTTTAGAATTTATGACCCAACTGTCGAGTAGCACACTTGGTAACAATAATATCGTCACTGCCTTCACTTATCAAGGAAAGAATTTTGTATTAAATTTTGTTGATGTTTACTATTTGTAAAGGAAATTTAAGAGCCCTCCACCTAAAATTAAAATTCAGAGAGGCCGAAATTTGAAATTTGTGTTACTCACCATGTAAGGTGGCAAATCATTATTTTTTATTTTGGATTGAATTCGTTATGATAGTATTCAAATATATTTGTGAAAAATCCCGCGATTAATAAACAAAATGGCCGCCTGTAGAAACAAAAAGTACAGTTTGTTTAACGGTAACTATAATTTAACAATTGACAGGATCTTAAAAACAAATATAATTTTGAATTATACATGTAAAATAACATTCTTCTTATCTTTTCATCATGTTATTAATGTATCATGCCAATGATTTAAAAAATAATTAATATCGTCATCATATTTTTTGTCGTAAACCATCTACTAAATATTTTATTTTAATACTAATTAAAATTTTTGAAAGATACAAGAATAAAAAACTTCATTCTGAATCCAGTGATACCAAACACTACATAATTGCTTTAAAAAGTAGAATTAAAAGAGTGTTGGATTTAACATGGTATTCCCTATGCTGAAATTCAATTTTCATTCTGGGAGAAGGAGCCTTAAGATAAAGCGCAATATAAAATTCAGAAGATATAGAAGAGAAATAAAATTCCCACAGCTCTGTTAAACTTCAATTTATTCCTCGACAAGTTTCGATACAAACTTTCTCATCCTCGCGGGAAGTAAATTGAAATAAAATTTGAGCACTTTTAAACTTACATTGTTATAGTAATGAAGGATACGACAAGGATAAATGAAGTTTGGCAACATTTCGTACGAGAGCAATGATATTTTAATCTACAGTCAAAAAGACAATTTCATTTGTATTATTTGTTATATTTTACAATATTTAACGAACCTGACTTCTGGCGATGTCAGAAATTATTCACGATATAATTTTTTGTCGTATGCTGTAAAATTCATCCGGAAAGAAAATAATAATACGACATATTAACAGCGATAAAAAAAAGAAAAAGAACTTTTTCAATTTTCTTTCGAAGAAATAAACACATAACTCAAAGTGAATGAAGCCCTAAATTTTCTCTACAAATTCGCCATATTCCCGTAATAGAAATAGACATGGAATTAGAATTATTTGGGGCATAAAGTCATCTGCTGAAGACATTGTCTGATTTCAAATGACCTTCTTTCTCTCTCTCTCTATGCAGTACGATTTCTCTTTGGCTGATTTATGTGAACGAATATCTCCACAAAATACCCTTGTTTTTCTTACTTGGGTTGCTGCTCTTAAGAACAAATGTACTATCAAGACTTTCTACATTTTCTTCTCGAAACACAATAGTAATAAACATGTCCCGAAGTGGCGCTTCCTTGTTTATTGATCACCGATTTAAGAAAACCCAAAAAGGTTGCTTGGTCTTTGATCTAAAAAGGAAAAACCCGAAGAAAGTTTTCTGTCTCTGGGATTTGTCAAGTTAAATGTTTGTTTTACAAGAGTGATGAACGAGTTTACATCAAGTCGAGAAAATACGCAATGGCGTAAGTTTCGTTTTGTTTTGTCGAGGTGAAGGACCAAGGAGGATACAAAGAAGTCTCGAAGGAGGAGTGGATTACGGTGTATAGAAACTATTCGAGGATTTGTGGAAGCAGCAGGAACACTGGTGATCGAAAATTTTGAAGAACTAAAAAATAATTGTGATCATGAAACTTTATTGGAATACTCAGTTGTTGTTTTCTTACAAGATTTTTTGCCTGTTTTTTTCTTATTTTTACCTAAAGAAAGTGTGATATTTTCTATCACTCTTCTTATTGAAACCGATACCATAGGATTTTACGTGGATCCGATGGTAAAAATGCACTTTAGCGATTTTGGGTTTTTGAGACCTTGACCTGCGAGGCTGGAGATTGACTTATCTGAGGATGGAGATTGACCTATCTGAGAATGGAGATTGACCTATCTGAGAATGGAGATTGACCAATCCGAAAATGGAGATTGACCTATCAGAGAATGAATATTGACCTACTCGAGACTGGATATTAATCTACCTGATGATGCAATATATTAACCTAACCTAACTAAACCTCACCTAACCTAACTTGAAATATTAACGTAAGGAAGTTGAGGAGAATGAAAATAGTGTACTAGAATGAATAACAGACGAGGGCATTTTACAGTTTTAAGATATACAGTAACAGGATACTCGATGTTTTGTGTATAAAAATGTGCACTTGTGCAGACCAATTTTATCACTGTGAAAGCTCTTCGTTGTCGTTATTAGTTTTTTTAACCAAATAACGACGAAGTCTTTTACAAAAAATTGAATATTTTTCGTTTGTTTCACTTCCGGAACATCGTACTTGGAATTGCATTAAACAAAAGTAAAAAAGTGATAGTGTAAATACAGTACATGTATAATATTGTATCTGAATTTTTTCAGTAAAGCAAATTCATTATATTACTATATTATTTAATTACTGCAAGTCTACATTGTGTTTCCAACTATCGTACTGAGAGATGAAGATTTTACATATTTTAAACCCCTTCATGTTGGATAAGGCTTAGTGTCAGGAATGTTGACGCTACTCAGATTATTTTGAAAAATGAAGGAAATCCTTCTGTTTCTATATAAATCCTGTCAGACACACATTCACTATAGTCTTTCTCTGTCGGATTGACGGAATCACTATTGAGTTATCTCTCAACGGGTTTCAATTTGGTCCTAACACAATGCAGAATTTCTTGGTTCTTTGTCAACTGGAAGAGGTGACTTGAGACTTTTCATAGGTATAATATCAGATGTCCTACTTATATACTATTTGGTAGCTGTGAGTTTAATAAAAACTGCATAAAAGTCGGTAACCCTTACGAATATTATATTGACCACACAATCAATACTTTCTTCAAAGGTCAACAGTGACCCATGTCAAGATCAAGTCGATTGAAAGTTTTTTCCGCAGTTATTCCATAACTTTTGTTACTTATGAAGATGTTTTACTAATTTTTGTTTTAATATCGTCTCTACATCCAATTTCAGAAAAATCTTAAAATTCAACGTGATTTTTTTTAAATGTATTTACTGTACTGTTTTTTTCTGTATCTTATTATGTGATATTTTTTTTCCTGTTATACCTTCCGCAACATTTAATAACGTTCATCCTATGACTTATTGAATTTCCAATGAAAACACTCATTTCGTAAAATTAAAAAGTATTATTATACATCACATCTTTTGAAGAATATTAATTTTTCATTTGAGACAAAAGTACTAGCAACAAAGGAGGTCAAATAACATCAAGCAAGTTATTTTATTCACAGCAGAATAATTCTAATTGACCTAGAAAAGTCAGATGAAATAAAACAACAACAAGATCAATTACAATATAATCAATCTTACAATCCTTATTCCCAATAGAACAATCTTCTTGAACAACAAATCGAATACAATCGAAGAAAAATACTTCACTTTTAAAGTAAGTAATCCGAAACAAATTAGAAAATAAGTACCATTTTTCTTCTGCAAAAATAGATACTCGTTGGGTGTTCTTTTTTGCGAATAAAACCCAGACACAAATAGCGCAAAATAGCCTCTTATAAGACAAATTACCTTTGACCGAAAAAAATCTCTCGTAAGAATATCTCGTCGAAATTGCATTCGTGGCGCCGGCGAAAGCTGTCTACTCTTCTGAACTCTAAGCATACGAACAAAATGCTCCCAGTCGCAAGTGCAACAGCATGCAATTCTGCTTGCATCAATTTCAGAGGGGAAAAAGAGACACTTGTTCTTAATACAGGGAATATTAAAGGAGCTGTTTTTGAGCAAGAAGAGTAGTGTTCAACACTGATATACAGTGCAAAGATTTTTTTGTGTTGGAGCGGTAATGTTTTTAACTCGATTGTATACGTAGTGTTTTTTTTGTGGTTTCAGTGAACATTGGTTTCTTGTTTGTTCTGTGCAAGATTTAGTCGTATAAGGTTTACAAAGGTATAGTGAAGATTTCTAAAAAAAAAAAATGAATAAATACTGTAGAAAAAAACGATCATTTTTTTGTGCTTATTCAGTATAGTAATGTTTGCCTATTAATACCAATGACTCACGAATGTAGTTTAACACATGTTAAATGCAGATTGTTTGAGTCCCTTATTGTAATTATTTTCAATATTTACGGTACTTTTTATAGTGATATGGGTACTCTTATTCATAACGTTGATTTTTTATGTAAAATTGACATCTCAATTTTATGTATCCAATTTATGAAAGTATTGCTACAACAATTTCTTTTTACGATTTTAAGTTATTCAAAAGAAGGGGTAAGTCTGTACAGTATTTATTTTAAAGGAATCCAGAGTAAAACGTTTCTATGAATTGATAATTGAATATTGTTTAATTTTCTTTGAGTAAATACATTAGTAGGTTGATATACGCTTTTTCAATCTGTAGTTTGCTAAACAACTTACCAAGTTTCATGGGTTTGAAGCAAGTTCTTCATAATCTGAGCGAAAATTTACTGATAGGCTCTCGTATGTTTTGGATGTGCCTCTTTAAAGTATTTATATTAAACATCAAATTTCCCTTATGGAGCAAACCACACATCATCATCCATAAAATGAAGAGTGGAGGGGGGAACAGTAAAATAAGGAAGAAATATCAATGTGATTTATTGTGTGAAATTGTGTTATAATTTTGATAAGCTTCCATTCGCCTTGTTCGGGTTTGGGGGCTCACTTCTTCAAGTCAATGGTAAAGTCAAGTTTACCGCAAAATAAAGTCAGCAGTAGTGTTGTTCAAATCAGGAAGCCTATACTTTCAGATCATTTTTATTCAGCCTAATTTTTTGTTTAACCGTTTAAGAAATTGCATTTAAACTTAATAAAGTTACTTCTCTATATCAATAAAAGAAAAATAATTATATATGTTGCCAAGGTATGTTGTTGATTTGAAAAATTTCGTCTTATTAACAAACATGCCATTGCAGTAATGGTTCATATTCAGGGTAACATAAATCCTCTAAAAGTTAGCAGAAATACCATATCAAAACAATAATTGTACGAGGTATTAATCAAATTTAGTAAAAAAGAAGGAAATAACAACGACGATGAAAATGTTTGGAACAAGTAAAAAATCAATTTAAGGAAAGTTTGCATCAGGTTCTTTTCACAACAATCCAAGTTTATTCATTCAATTACTTCAATACTATAATGTATTCTATTCTGCCTAAAAGTGACTAATGTTTGTTATTCAACTGTAAATCCATGCATTGTAATGATTCAGAAGAGCTGTGTGTTATTAGAGCGTCATGGTAGCGAAGTAATTACTGTAAATTCGAGCTACTTCTAGTTGGTTGAGTTTTTGGCACAGAATGCCCACTTACACTTGGAATGAGTTAACCACAAGTGAGAGAACTGGTTGGGGGGGGGGGGGGTGAAATGTCGGCTTTCGAGACTGTTTAGCCATTTCTATACTATTCAGCATACATTACAAAATCTCCTGTTTCATTTTATTGTGAATTGAGTATTTGCTGCTTGTTTTCTATTTCTTTTTCTTACTAACAGATTCAAAAGACTGGATAATCAACGGGGTGATAACTTATTATTTACCCAGAACATGAAATACCCTTTCCTGATTCAATGAAATCTACAATGTAGTGTTTATTTACTTTCTTATACTTCTATTTTAATCATTCAGTTAATCATGGCATTTTTTCTGATTAACGTAACCTGGATTGATTAGGTGATTGATCTGTACACTTAAATTTTTCCAGAAATGTACAGTTCGTTTCGAAGTATTCATCGTGTATTATGGTTTTAAGAATAAGGGGAAAATAGAAAGTGTACATTGCTAGATAGCGCTACTGTACATTAGATTAACTTTAATATTGTACGGTTGAGCAAACGTATCTACAGGGCAAGAGAACAGTATGAAAAACAGTCGGACCCAATGGGAACATAAGTAAGGAATGGAGTAATAAAGACCAATAAAAACTGTATATAACTGGTAATATTTCAACATTTATGTAATATCAT
>JAQIWE010003560.1:0-11677 GCA_034698565.1 Campodea plusiochaeta | reverse complement strand
CACAGGTAACTCAGTGACTTATCTGTGAACTTCAAGTGAGCATATCTGCAAAATGGCTTTACCGATTTTCTTCATTCGTTTTTCAAAAATCATCAAAAATTTCAATAGCAAATACTATTATCAGAACTCAAAAAGTAGAAAATTGGCTGTCCAGTCCCTTTAATATTTTTATATTGATGTTTTGAATGTTATTTGTTTTTATGATCAAAGGAAACAGAATTAAAGGTAACTATTAATTTAAATATCAAAAGTTATTACTTAAAATTGTATATATTATTGGAGCATAGGATTCAATATAGTTAGGCGGTTTGGTAACCGTGCGTCACCGCAGTGTCTGGATCCCGAGACGATGAACCGAGTTGAGATACCATTTTTCACCTCTGGAATACAGTAATATAAATTAAAGGAAATTTGCAATTCTTCAAATTAAGTAGTCTTACCATGTGTCCTTACCATTTGAAAATCCAGCACAGTAAGTTGTGAATTGTGATAGGCCTTTTTGGTTAGCATCGATTTCTTTTGCACACAAATCTGATTCTACCACTGATAACTGCACCATCATCAGTCTGTCAGTAAGGCTGCCTGATTCGTCCATTCCCCAACCAACAACCTGCATGAAGTAAATAAAAAATGATTAAACTAACAATTTAGAGAATATATATTACATTATACTTTAGAATTTTTAGAGACTTTTAGTCGTTCATAGACCCTCAGACATGGGCAATTTCTAACGCACCTGTTTTGCATCTTCAAGGTTCTGCAGTCACACTTAACGTTCCTTCATAAAATGTTATAAAACTTATATCACATGGTATTATTATCCACAGAGACACCTTAAGTTACTGACAATACTTCAAAAGTAGAGATTCAAGAATTTCACTTACTGTTCCTATTTTCTTTGGCATCAATTGTATTTCCTCTTCTAAAGAGTGCATCGTCATTGGATAGCAAACAGGTTGTACATTAAAGTTAAATGTTGCAGAAGTTTTCAAAAATATTATTGCAATGTCATTTTCTAAAGTACGTGGGTTGTATAAGTTATGGATTACAATTTTCTCAATCTGAAATATGAAAGAAATTGAACCTTTTAAATAAATAGGGAACTTAGCAAAAGAAAAAATAGTGCCATTGATTACAAACATATAGGTCACTTTACTTTAAATGTTTCCTCAGAAATTAATTTCTGAGATCCGTTAGAATACAGTTATTATCATTTACATAAAAGTTGTATGGACACAGTAAGCCTCCAAATGTGTCCCGTTTCATGTCACTAACGTTAATCCCTAGGGTTATTATTGTGTTTCATAAATTTTAAAGTATTAATATTCTACAGGGGATACCAAAGTAACTTCATTTCTGTTATAAAACCTATTTCAAAATCACTTGAGAGTTTATAACATAAAGTTTCGTATTGTCAATCTTGAAATTTGAAAATACTATTCAAGTTTAACACTTTAGTGAAATGAACATTTTCCTTGTATAACTCACTTACTTGTATGTCTTGTGAATTTTTACCCGTTCTATCAAACTCTCTATGCTGTTTTCCAAGTTGAATCATCATAGTAGCAGCATCTCGAGCTACGTTTCTATTTATAATTGATACACAATGAGCAGCTAAAATTAAAAAAAAAAATAGTAATTTCATTTTATCTTAAGGGCAAATATTATTCAAAGAACAGATATAAATATTTATAACCCAATATTACTTTAAAATTCAAAGGAAAAAGAGGAAAATTTCACTAGAAAATACCAGCTGTTCTTATAGTAAGGGTATTAAAATAATTTATTGATTTAATACAGTCAGATGATCTAGAGTATTTCATGTTCAGAAAATATATATTCACATCCAGAATTGATATTTGGAATGCCTTCTCAATATCACTGAGACTTTTTTTAAACTCAGTGCTACCTTAACGGTTTTCGTATGTTGTCACCTTGTCTGTATGTTTACTTACTGGCAATAATCAATTATTTTGTTATACAAATTGTTACACTTTCAAGCATTTATTTTTCACCAAACTCTTATCATTTCGTACAAAATATTTCCGAATTATATTATGTAACAATTGCGTATGTAAGAATTACTAAAACTTCATTCCATTCATCACTATGGGTCTTATTAAAAGGGTTTGACTTGAGTATACAGTACATTTCCAATCTTGCATTTAAATAATTTGATGACGTGTTTTGTTCTCCAATATCACTGACTGAGATTTATCGAAAACAATAACAAATTTCAACTTATGGAATGGTTATCAGAGGGTTGTTTTCTCATTCTACTTTTGATGAATTATTCTGAAAACCAGTGAACCAGTGATGAAATGCGTCAAATATATTTTGACTCATGACAGACTGACCCAACTTGACCAAAGAGATCTGCTCACTCAGTGGATCACTGCACTTTACAGCAGAAACAGAAGTGTCCTAATCCTGGAAAGAGCTTGCCCACTTTCCTCGTGCGTTGAAGAAGCAATCACGATCTCTTTATGGCATACGAGAGGACCCTGAGAGCGTCATAGCTTCTTTAACGAAAATTAAAAGCGCTCATGCTCTCTCTGGGGCTAGGATACTTCTGTTTCTGAGACTAGGTATAGTATGATACCTCCATAGCTCCGATGTTGACTGACCCATGACCTGATGAGGGCAACTGAAATGTTGACCGTACTGTCACAATGACCTACTGACACATACAATCTCTGCTTATGAGCTTTGTTGCATGAAATTCACGGATAAGTTAATAATTTTTCATGAAAGCAACTGACAAACTATTTTTTCAGATATAATACCATTTATTAAACTTGTACTGAAAAATTAAAAATTACCTGTAAGAATTTCTTTTTTACTGATTAGAGACCCTCCACAAGTGTAGGTAAATCTTCCATTTTTTCTATTTTGATGATATATTGCTGCATGCCATGGCCATTCACCTTCGACCGTAGATTGACCATTGGTAATAAATTGAATGTAATCTCTTGGTTTTTTACCACACTCTGAATCTGAAATTATTTATATTAACTATGGTTGAATTAAAAGTGTTTTTAATCAAATTTTTACTGAACAGTCCGTGAATTGTAAATATTTCAAATTCACAGTATGCAATTAACAGATTGTAGTAACAATAGATCATTCAACTTCTTTAACAACCGATATACATACAATTATGTTATATTTTTTTAGGTAAATTTGGTAACTTCATAAACATTGTTCTTAAACTAACACGAAATTGTATGATGAAATAAAAGCTGCCCTAATGTTCTTCTTATATTGTTTATTCCAGGTTTCGGTTATAAAATAACCATCATCGGGCCATTGTGAATAGAAGCACAACATTTTCTAATAAAATATCAGAAAAAAACTGAAAATGTTGTGCTTTTGATGGTTATTTTATTGATGATGGTTATTTTATAACCGAAACCTGGTCAGTTGAATAAACAATATAAGAAGAACGATATATTAAAAAATATTAACACAAAATTCATTTTTCCAAGAAGCGATCAATAGTTGATATCTAAAAGACAAGTTTTTAGGTTAACTATATATTGCCATAATTTTTTCAGGTTCAAGTTTCATTATACCAGAGAGCAATTGAAAAGGAATCTGTAACTCCCTATATTTACCTATATGATCATCCTAATGGTGTATTTACCGCGCTATATAGATGGAAAAGCATGTTAAACAGTTAACGAAATGTTAAATCCTATGTCATAATGTAGTACTGACTGTTACCGCGCATGCGCAATGGTATCATTTGGATAAAAAACAAGAGAAATGTCACATGGTTAGTAGAGTACTTTCTCACTAGATGTCAGCTGTTACCAGAGGGAGGAAAAGCACCAGATGGGGTTGTACGTCAATATCAGGTCAGGTAATCATTCCTTACAGATTGCTTCCTGGTAATACCCACTGAACTATGCTAAAGGTTATAATAACAGCTACAAAACTTTACTCCAATCCTTCATAATTATACTAAAAATAAATTAAATTTACTTTGGAAAAAAAAATTATACAAATACACACCACTGATATACAAATTTCCACCATTTTGTACAGGGTTACAAGTAAACCCTTGATTAATTCCAACCCATTTTCCTTCTTGACCACATTGAAGTACATTCATAGAAGTCCCGGACAGTGAGATATACGATGTTTTGCAACGAAAAATAGCTTTCGATCCTACCATCTGTTTCTGTGAACAGTCTACATTACTTCCTTTCACATTTATGCATTTTATTTCCAATCCTTCGTGTTCAGTTTGCTCTATTGGATCACATTCAGAAGATGACGTCACTTCTTCTTGTCCTGTAAGTGGAAAGAAGCTTCATTTTGTTATAATATGCTTTCAATGCATAAACAAATAAAGAGAAACATAAGATCCCGGATGAAGTGGTGCATATAAACAGATTAAAAGAAACTTTTTCAAGGGGTAAATATTCATCGTGAGAAATTTACACTCTTCATTACATATCTCGTAATGTTCTTGAAAATTTTTAATTTCATTAGCTGTTTTTTAAGAATATTACTGTTCTGTCAATGGTAACAATTTTATAATACAGGATGATCAACGTAGCGCGAACTATTTCAAGTTTCTATAAAATCTGAAATACTTAACGGATTACCAAAAATGAGATGCCAAAATGAAGTTTGAGTATTAAATTTTATCAATATGATGGGAAAAAAACTGAAAAATACCAAATATACTCAAAATGGCGATTTCCTTCTTCCTCTAATAATGTGACCTAAAAATGAAGTAATCAGTATTTTGTTCATGTTTTAAAATTTACATAATATCAGAAATACTTAAAGAATTAATTAAAATGAGAAAAAATATTTTAGTTGTAATGGGTACAGTCAAAGTATTATTTAATATAGGGTAAACTCTGACTTGCGTCTGCTGCTTCCTTTAAAAATATCTTGTGATGAAATTTCATTGAAAATTCCTATTGTTCACGTCAAATACTGACATTTTTTTGTTTTACTTCAACAGTTATAAATGGTGGATATGCATAGAAAATATATATTGCAGATAGTGTAAGAGTTGGAGGAATAAAGCAGCCAATATGATTTAAAACATCATAATATTTCAACATTTATACAATGTCATTCTCAAATGAAAATAATTCACAAAAAATATAATATCATAATTCCCTTTAGCAAAAACAACAAATATTCAAAAAGAGGCCATCACAGAAATTTCATGCAAATTTTTCTTCCACACATTAGGTATTAATATTCCAGGAAGATCATTAAGTAGAACTTCTTGATTTTTCTGAATATGAGCTGATTCTAATAACATTATTTCGTGCCAAGTACCACCTTTGTATAAAAGTGTAGGATTTGTCCAGTTAATTTTGTGCGCAGTAGACAGAGCATGTTTAGCAAGGGCAGACTTTTCAGGATGATTATTTTCCCAGGCTTTAAAATGTTCATCGACTCTTTGATCCTACAGTCCCCCACCACTCCCGCGCTCCTGAGCCTCCTTCCTGCTACCTCTCCAGCTCTCCACTTCAGCGGTAGCGAGCAGGTCTCTGGATGTTGTTCCGGGGTCTTAAGCGGGTAGGCATAACCAAGCCATGCTCGAGCTCACCGGCGTAAAACTTCCTCGTTTCCTCCGCAGCAGCGAGCTCGGCTTCAATCTCAGCTGGTCTGACTTTCTCTCTCCTTTTCCTTCCTCATTCCTCCTCTGCCGCTCTCCTCTTACGTCCAAGCTTAGCACAAGTCGATCTGTTATCATGGACCACATAGTTTATCTCCTTCCTTGATTGAGGCTTAGTTGGCTCAGTGCCTGTTAGTACCATCGCTATCTGTCTCTTATGGAAATTTTTGAACCCACTCTGATAAATCTTTGCATTTGGGACTTCTCCATCATCTGCTTTCCTCTTACGTGTAGCGCGCTGTGGTGCTGGAGGAGCACGTGGTGCAGAAGGAGCATGTGGTGTTGGTGGAGCACGTGGTGTATTAGGAGCACGTTGCACTGGAGGAGCATGTTGTGCTGGAGGAGCAGGTGGTGCTGGTACCGCTGGTGGTGAAGCCACTGGTACAGCAGCTGGTACATTTGGTGCATTATCATTCTCATCAAAATCTCCAGCGTCTCTCCACAATAAACGAAAACGTACGGTGGCTATATCCATAGTTTTGTTGGAACTAAACATAACAATCGTCTGTCAAACAATAAGAAAACTGTCCGTACTCTCACGAGTCCATTTTTACACGTACACATCATTTTTCAACAGCGAATCTCTCCGCCTCCTACTACCATCACATCTCAACTCCTTCTCCCCTTCTCTCTCAAGTGTCCTTTCCTTCACCGTACCACGTGACCGTCTTCAGCCAATCAGCTATCCGTGGCGTGATCGTGATACGAAAAATTTCTGGATCTGGTATTTTAAATTAAAATAGGTCAAGTACAGAAATAACTATTTTAATTTATAACATGCTTTGCAATACTGTGTAAAGAAATATTTTAATAAAGATGAATTTTTATATAAGACTGAGTTTGATAATTTAGAGTTTAAAAACGTTGACATGGTTTAATAATAATTATTTAAATTTGGATGACAATAATAATGATAATGAATTATATTTGTTCAAACATATAATATTTTTGAGTGGTAATCAATAAACACATTCTGATCGTGCACAATCACGAATATGGTTGTGACAGTAGGTAAATATGAATGGCGACTCCACGACCGCTAAGACTCCGATTACCGCAAAAATTGCTAATAAAATGTTAATCTTATTTAAATTTTTCATGAAGAAAATTGGTCGTAAGTAGTGAATTGTTGTTACTGTTTCTAACTTTGTATGATGTAAAGTATTTTGGTTGCAATTTGTAATGATAAAAACCACACCTGACATATTTCACCTTGCTAATTAGCATATCTATAGTCTATGGTTCTCACACTAAGCGAAAAGGTGTCCTTTTTCCAATATTATCAATTCAGATTTGTATATATCGGCACCAAAACTTGTCCTATCTCCACGATATCCTAATAGGCAGGCAATCACCATCCATCTGCCATTCGAACATCGTGATAGTATGAACGTCCTTTTCAACCCAGAACGCCGATAAACGTATCTTTCGCTATACCTGCCGGGTACGTGACCCGCAACCTTTGAAAGTAGCATTTATATCGGAATTCCAGACAACATTATTTTTAATTTAATTCGTGGATTCGTGCTTTTCTAGGGCCGGCGTTATTGATTCTCAAAGTGCTATTTACTTCTTACTTTTTCCCAATATCAATATATTTACTAATTCGCTCTTTATAATCAGGCCAATTTAGTCTTTTCAATTTCATAATTTGCAGATATCTATTTCTTTTAACCAGTTCTATATTATTCCAATTCGCTTATTATTTAATTTTAATTTAATATGTATAGGTACTATAGATTTTTGATACTATGACTTAAGTGATAAAAACAAGATGGATCTAAAAGAATCTAATTTCAGATAATTTTATACTGTATATGATATTCTTTCTTATTATATGTATATAAAATTTTCCTTTCTAATTAATCTTTCAAGAGTAAAAAAACCAGGTTCGAAGCCAAGAGATTTATTATTGGTCCATTGACTTCTTTTCGCTATTTTCAACTTTACTAACAAAACAAAGGGAGAATGAAAAAAGGAGCTGCAAAATATACAAAATACTACGCTAAATAAACAACACAGATATCAAAGTATTCGTTGTGCAATTATTCGTTTTCTATGTTGTCCAAACACAATATAAGAGCAAAAAAATAAACCACCATTCAATTGCATAAAAGAATGTTATTAAATGACTAAAAGAATACTGGAGTCCCTGAATAATTTCCTACTAGAATTGTTGACTGAATTACCTTCGATTGTGGATCATCTCATCAGTTTCTACGGTACAATGCACTGGTTGAAATTCGCACAATTGATACACTCACACACAATTTGAAATAGCGTATTACTAGTGACTGTTATCGCGGAGAATTTAATAAGTTAAAATTGACACTGGAATGACCGTGTGGGGTGGGCCCCACACGGCCATTCCGAGAAATAAAAAAATAAAGCCTCTCGGAAAGTAATCTAACGTCGATCTGCCAAATATATACTAAAAGTGTTTTCTTAAAAAAAAGCCATCTCGTATCCTGGGTACGCCCGTATTTATACCTTCGTTTTCTGCGCAATTGTAGTAGGATGGTTTTAGACGTATGATTCGAATTTTGAGAGGGGGAGGCGGAATATGCCGGGCGGGAAATTGCTTTTCCCGCTCGTATCTATATTCGCGTAACCCACATACTCGTCTGGAGTTAAAAAAAATGTAAAGTTTGATTTTTCTAAATATGAGAACTGACTACTGAATTGGGGTCAAAATACTATGAATGGTTAATTAAATTCAGTAATCCAATCACGCGATCCTAATCTCCCGTTACGATTAAACATATTTGACCACAAACTTCCCGCCCTATATATTTCAGTGTTAGAAAAAACCCCTTCCAATGCATCTCACCAAAATATGTAGTAACAGAATATTTGTGTGTAAATATATTTTATCATTCTAGGTTGTGCCCTGTTAATTCCCCAACAGTACCACGCTTCGGCAGCTGTGATTACGTTCATATCATATTTCTAATCAATTATTTTTATATAAAAAGAACCTCTCAAATCGAAGTGAATCATACTAACGAAGTACCATAATTACATATCGCGTTCCCAGGGTAAGAATAAATTAAATCTGCCATTATCTAAAATTATAATTAAGATAATTATGTAAGGATTCTTATAGTTTTAAACGGATTGAGAGCGATAATTCCAAGTATCATAAGTTACTATAAAGCGGAGTTAAGTTTTTTGTGATTATCAAAATCAGTTAAAGTTATGAGTGTTTCTATACAAGTTATACTATATTTTTCGGGGCCAGGTTTACGCCAGGGGTCTCGGAGGATAAGGCTATAGGAAGAAGGGGCATCGCAGGGTCCTTAACACATTAACTTTTTAATGATCTAAGACAGCATTTCCACGAAGGTCAACCTCGACCCAATACTGTCCTTGCCCATTGAAAAGCATCTGTGATGACAAAGGAGCGCCATTCTTTCTATTTCCTAACCCACCAAAATCTACGATTCCCAACCTTGGATCTTTTGTTCAATACTTGTTTGTCACAACCAAGTGAAATGTTTTCCCCATGAAAATGGTCAATGAATTATAAGAAACCCTATACGAAGAAATTGTGTGTATCAACGGCGAACTCGACGAGTGCATCATACCATAAAATAAAATATTGAAGTAAAAATGGAGATTGCAATTATAAACAACAATTAGTTCTACAAAATACAATCTATAAAAAGGGTTAAAGTTTCATCAGTGAAGCTTCTTGTCTGTCAGGGCAATGGAATTATCAAAAAATGCAAAAATTTTAATTTTTCTCTGTATTAATGCTTAAGGTGGTAAGTCGAATTTTTTCCATTACAAACGGCCCCGACGACGCTTCAAAATTACGTCATTAATTCAATTAAAAATTGCAATTACAGAAATTTTGAAAAAGTCAGTCGCAACAATTCTTTCAGAAAATATTCATGGACTTACCCAGGTACAAAAATCCAACATCATCCCCTTTTCACACACAGGCAGACGAATTTTGCGAATTATCTACACATTTATCTAAAAAAATGTTTCTTCATAAACTGCTATTAAAAATTTACTTTTGACAATTCTTGAAATAATATCAATTCCACTTTTACGTTTTACTTTTTAATTACTACTGCTTATTATTATTATAAGAATTTTTTTTTTTAATTTTATACTAATCACTTTTTCTCTAAATTTTAAAAAATTACTAATAAAACCACTGTTGAACATTTTAAACTACAAAACAATTATTAAACATTATTAGACTAGCTCCTGTTCATTTCCCTAAATTGCTATTCATTTGTTTTCTCTTTCTTCTTTTCCTCATTATTGTGGGGGAGGCTGGCGGTTCCCGTAAAAGATCTTTTTCCATTTATTTTTCCCGCGTCCTCTGGCTGTTATTTGGCGGGTCCCTGCGACTGCTGTACCTGTTGTGGGGGTGGTGTTGGTTGCTGTTGAGGTAATTGTTGATGTTGTGGTTGGGGCACCATGTTGATCTGCTGTTGGGCGAGGGGTCCCACCGTACGGAATGCCCAGTTGACTACAAAATTATCCAACCCAGAGTAGAGTAGAATGTAACTTAGTAATTTACTATTATGTTTTGTTGACCAGTTTTATTCTTAGCCTATTATTATTATTTAATGACCTGGTGTATATGTATATAAAAATAGCTTAATATCTTGAAACCCACCGTGCAATAGGCTTTAATAGGCTAAGTACTGAAGTACAGAAGAAGAAAAAATCCATAAAGCATTACAGTCCACCAAATATAACTAGGCGGATGACCTTGAATCGCCGTAAATGAAAACTGAATGTAAACTGTGCAAAAAGTTTTACTACTTTTCAAGGTCACCTTATTACACTTTGACCCTCTACCAAACTTTGTCGGGTAAGCCTAACCCCCGACAACTAAGCCTAAATAGGGTCAAAGTGTAACAGAAGCTCAGCCGCCTTGTTATGTTGAACCGACTACAACATGGGATATTGAACCATAGCTCTACCTCTCATTTTATACGTAATTAAAGAATTGTCTAATCAATAAAGTAGGCCTATATGGATTCAAAATGTCTTACCTTTACAGATGTCGACCTACAGTGTAATTATTTATTTTCACAACGTAGCTAGGCTAACATGACATGTTAATCAAATCCCGCCATTCACACTTCACCGGCGTCATACGCCGGTTGGCACTACTGAGTGGCTTATAGATACTGAATTTACGTTTTGACTGTTTAATATAAACTTTCTAATATATCATGACTCTTTCAATACATTCTGATATATGTATATATACAGCTACACATCTTACCTTTACTTGTCAGTGCTCTATTCCAAGTTTTCTGAATATATCATCACTGAACAAACTCCGGCGTGATCGGCCATGTTGAATTTGCTTCTTGGCGCGCGTTCAAACTTCCCAGAACGAATGATCATTTTTAATCAGTTCGCAGCAATATAAAAATATTAAAATTGGAGATTTTCAATATAATAAATATAAAATAAGAATTCTTAATTTTGATGTAGTCCACTCGATAATCCAAAAAACCTATTTCTATAGTCCGAAAAGAGTGGATGAACTTTTGCAATGACAGCCATTGACTATTGCTGTGTTATTTAAATTGAAAGTTTCTATTTTTCGGAACGCAAATAGCAATTGGAAACTTCCGATTGGATAAGGTTTTAAGGGTGCGTTCGAAAGTTCAGAATGTGTATTTATTCCCTTTTCACTAGATTTTTTCCTCTATTCAGCAGTTAGGCTTGTATGGGAATTACAAAAAATGTACGTGTTATTTTGCCATTAACTCCTGATAGTTAGGCAACATGATGGATATTTTTTCATGTCACTGAAAGTTGCTTACGTGCTCTGTTCCAATTTTAAAGTGTCTACAAATTTCCAAATGGACGGATGCGTAGCTTGCAAAAGACTGCTGAATCGGTTGTGCCACCCTTCGACTGCATTATTAGTTCTGGGTAAACTTTGTAGAGTAGCGTTGTAGCAGTTCCACAAACTAATCTTGTATGAAGGAGGTCGCAGTCTACCCCGTCTATCGAATCTGCCGATCCAAGTGTCCTCAA
>JAQIWE010003559.1:0-11677 GCA_034698565.1 Campodea plusiochaeta | reverse complement strand
GCGTATTTTGAGCAGCATTATCAATATACAAGACAATGATTGGATACTGATCATTATTTCAAAAGTCTTTAAGATAATTTATTTGATTGCTTCAACCTTGAGATAAATAGGCACGCTAAAAGAACTGCAATGTATTGTGAAATAGAATCTGCCTTAGAGTTCTTTTCATAATTCATTTCTACTGACCCGTGTTTCAAATTTAACAAAATTCATCATCAGGGTCACCTACAAAATATAGAAAAACAGAAATTATAGTCCATGCATTAATTTTGGTTTCAACATTTTTTTATGTAAGTTTTTATATATTATATTGATGTATGGATTTAATTGGATTATAATTTTTGTTTTTCTATTTGTTGTATATGACCCTGATATGGTAACTGTTACTCCTGATGACAGTAAAATTGCTGTATTTAATAAAAGAATTCGAATG
Organism: Campodea plusiochaeta; assembly: GCA_034698565.1. Classification (NCBI taxonomy): domain Eukaryota; kingdom Metazoa; phylum Arthropoda; class Diplura; order Rhabdura; family Campodeidae; genus Campodea; species Campodea plusiochaeta. The sequence continues at coordinate 11,244 of JAQIWE010003559.1, read as the reverse complement.
AGTTGAAGATTTATAGTCTAGGAGGCTCAGGGCATAGTACCCTACAATTTTTGTAAAGATGGTAGTAGGGTAGAAAAAAGTTCTTGAAAAATTTTTTCAGTTAGAGCAGCAAACTAAAATGCAAGATCTGGAAAATTATTAAAATTTGTTGTGTAATTTGGCAAAAAAAATCTTGATAAATATCTACTAAATTTAAGGATATATTAATAGTGGATTCTAGTTAAATAAAGCTAAATGGAGAACTAGCTGTTTGTTAAATTCGAAACCCGGGTCGGTAGAAATAAATTATGATTCACCCTTGTTGTAATTTAATTCATTTAACAGACTAGCGGAACACTCTGGGAAAAATTAATACTTTTTTTTCAAATTTATTTCAGGATCCTACCAAAAATCTATTTGCACTTTTCTGCTACACTCATCACTCTTACGGAGACGCATTTTCAGGAGTAGAAATATTATTTAGACCCCCTGGAACCAGAGCTATGGATAAAATCATCACTCAAAATACAAATTATCCAAGATTCAAACATTTATTATTCGGATTTCAAAATATTCGGTGGACGCTAGACACCGCATTTGCACTTTTAATGGAACCGAAAATTCGAAACTTGAATTTAACTCCCAAGTATCATTTATGTTCTACTTTATTGATCGATTTGGAAATTTTTAGAGATATCAGAAAGAAAGCAAAAACAAGTACAAGTGCTATTATAGTAATTTGTTTGCGAGAAGCTATTAAAAAAATGAGTGAAATAAACTCCGAATACAAATTTATTTTAAAATCAGTGATAAATGTCGCTGAAATAATACCACCTCCGTGGAATTTATGTGAAAATTCTACAAATAATCCGAATTTAGCTTCGCTGACAAAATTTCCCGATTTCGAAGCATCCGTATTAGAAAAACTATCACAGGCAAACATAACTCTAAAGGAAAGCAGAATGGCAACACCAATGAATTTTGTAAAACTTTTTTTAAGTTTATTACCAAATTGTATTGCACCTACTAAACCAAAAACGACTAGTCCAGATATTGCTGGAATAATTCTGTCTAGTGCTGCCGGTCTTATGCAGCCTCATCCAGCTTTAGGGAAGTTTCAGGCTATTGAAGCGCGAGCTATTGCACCGTGTCCAGAAAATGGTAAGTTTTGAAATTCATTTTAATAAAGTTTCACATAATATTTTAGTAAAATTGTAGATCAAGGGTACCAAACCACCTGACTGTTGAATTCTATAGTGTTTTTTTAAATCATGGGAACCCAAATCGATTAGCTCTTCAAAATTGCTTTGACAATAAGCCCATTGTTGTCCATTTGTTTGGGTGATTCAAATTCTCTATTTTCTGTACATATCGCAAGAATGTCAAAGAATTTAAACAGACTAACAAAGGATTATTAGCTGGCGGTGTCAGAAACACCCTTGATGGGTTAAACGGTTAGGGTTCTTATGATTGAAAATACAGTATATATATGGTACGTTCTCTTATATTCAGTATAATGTAATAACCTTTGATATTCACATTAATATTATGAGATTTACTTCTATTTTTTTTTTAAGTAGTACTTAAAGTAATTAAAATAGTGTACAAGTCACCCATAAAGCATTTATGCTTCTCCATAAGTTTGTACATTATACTTTTACTTATACAATAGTGTTTCTGGTCAATATGCTATCAATTTCAATATAACGATATGTAAAAAAAAAGTTCTGAATATGATAAATTCATACTATATTTACTATATTAATTTTAAATGTCTAAAATTATTAAATTTTACTGAATATTTGAGCAGTGTAAAATTCAAGAGGCAGGTAGTTTAGAAAATTCTATGATTACCCACAAACAGCTAGGGAAACTGTCTTTATCATCTATTACTATATATTTTGGAAATGTAAAAAAAAATGCACTTGATTTTACCAATCAGGTTTTAAATTCTCTTAAAAACAATGAAAAACCCAGGAATAAAAAAATGTTAAAGAATACTCGACTAATTTGGTTCTATATCTACTTTTAAGAGTTTTACATATGAATTTGAGTTACTGTAAGGCTCTTTCACCCTGAATGAAAATTGAATTTCAGCATAGGGAATCCCATGTTAAATCCAATACTATTTTAATGCTACTTTTTTTAAGCAATTAGGTAGTGTTTGGTATCATTATAATCAGCATTAAACAAACGAAACTTTTTGTCCCTGCAAGGGGCCATTTTGTTTATTAATCAGATGATTTTTCACAAATATATTTGAATACTATCATGACGAATGAAATCCAAAATAAAAATACCGATTTACGGGCTCACCTGGTGAGTAATACAAATTTCAAATTTCGGTCTCTCTGAATTTTTATTTTAGGTGGAGCGCTCTTAACCAAGAGGAATAGAAATACTTGAAAAGAAAATTTGTTGCGTACTAGTATACATTGGTTTGAAATAAAATCTTTGTCAATATTTCAGCGAAGCTCCTTCATTTTTATCAAGACAGAAGTAAAATAGTATGGATACATTGTCTGCGTATGATATAGGCTATTGGTAATTGAAAGCTAATCGATAAGTGCGATTTCTAAATAATATAGTAAAAGTAGATTCAAACGTATCAAGGTAATTTGAAAATTACAATGTTGTCAAGGTTGGCAAACTTGTAATATTTCACAAAAAGGTTAACATCATTAAAAAAAATATTGTGATCAAAAATGCAATTATGTTGCTTCAAATAACTGCAGGAGGTGAATATCTCTAGCGACATATTATGAAGTAATCCTATAATCTACAAGAAATTAGAAAATTTTCTTATCAGTAAATTTCAATTATCGAAAATGAGTTAATTTAATGAAACAAAAAGTCCCACGTATTCTCCAATTCATCCTAAAATTCATTACATGAGTATTCGCTTACAAAGACCCATCCCAATCAGTAAAAACTTGTCGATCCATCAATTCTTTAAAATCTTCTTTTTCATTTCCGGTGGAGCTTCCGTTCATTGCATGTGTCATGCGTCTTTTCTTGTCTTTCTGAGGAGCTTTAGAACTCCAAAAGTATAATTTCTACCTCATGCTATGTCACTCATCCTTTCCTTCGAAGGATTGGCTGGGATTTAATGGAAAGAATAAAGAGGAAAAATGTTAAAATACCAAAAAATATACGAAGACGTGCTGGACTTTTACAAGTTTTTTTTTTCGAAGGATTTTTTTTAAAAGGGCTTTCCTTTCTGACAGGACTTTCAACAGAACAGAATGTGAATATGTCTAGAAAAAGACTAAGAGAATGCCTCCACTCTCGTCGGTATCCTAAATTATTATAAGTTTTTATTAGAGCCTTTCCTAAGTATTTTTGTAACTGCGCAAATTTCGATAAATTTCGAAATTAGTATATATTTTTCTATATAAATTTATGCATAAATGAAACTGGGAAGTCATTTCAAAATTTTAAAAGAAATCAAAGTGAAATATGAAATCAATGCGGTTACGCTATTTTTTAAAGCTTTTTTTGTAACTAGACGACAATTTTCACTGAAAATTTAAAAATTCGGTAAAATCTTGTATATTTTAGTAATTGTGATCAGGTGCGTAGCGATGATCTATAAAAAAGGAGATATGCTAAAGCGAGACGAGAAGACCTTCCGAGGACCGTCACCATGGTTGGCGCGACGAAGAAAATTTTGAAAAATCAACATGAAAACAATTTTACAAATATTTTAGAAATTATTTTTACTCATTTGTTAATATTTTTCATATCTCTCTTGCACTTTATTTCCTTTAAAAGTAGTTACTAAGCAAATCTTAGTTTGTAACTACGCATTTTGCGAGTAACTGCGCATTAGGAAAGGTCCTGGTTTTTATAGCTACATTATATTGATAATTCGTACTGATATTTTTTTTTTGCTGATATTTATTTATTTAGTTCTTGTCGGATATACAGTAGTTTAATTCGACTTAAAGTTACCACATCAGGAAGAAAACAGACTGAACTTCTAAACTTTTCGTCAAACACTGAAACTGATAACGATGAAGGTTTTCAGCACTACTAAAGGTTTTCAGCACTACTAAAGGTTTTCACCACTATCAAAAGTGAAACATTTAAGTTTTCTCTATAACGTAAAACTGAAATATTAATTAAACAGAACAGAGAGTTTTTTCATCTGGAATCCTTTAATACTGTACTTTCGAAATTGTTTCAGCTTTCTCTCTAAGCATAATCTTATTTCTCTGGCATCTCCACACCACACACTTACAACCAAGCAGCTTAGGTTGCATACCCCTCAAGGATAATTACCACCGTATATATAACGTTGGAATTCCAAACTATACAGTACAATACGACCTAATAACTTGCTTCCTTTGTTCCTTGCCTTGCTTGTGAGTGATTTATTTATTGGTAGTTGTATTGTGTTGAACCACTATGGAACCAGAGGAGGTACTTCGATTAAATTATAACCTTATATTGTATTGTGTGTGTTTTATTACGTTAGAGTATGGGAGAAAGGGAATGCAGGCAAAAAGGTTATTTATGTTCTAATTAGATATTTATTCGTTGGAAAGGTGGAAGGTCGCGTTTTGTGCGTAAAATGAATTGTTAATTAAAAGGAATATTTAATTTTGTTTGTAAGACTGAAGTGTTCTGTATTTTTACAAATCATTACTGCTATGACATTTACATATAGTAAAAATCTACACTAATGAATTACCAGTTGCGCAACAATTGAACACTTGCCCTTCTCATATTTTTTCTAGATAGGCGAAAACAGTTCCTCATTTAGTTGCGTGTAAAGCAGTAACTCATTTAAATATCAAGTGAACTTTGATATAATTTTGAATTAATTGATAATGTTCACTTCAATCACTTGCAAAAAGGGTAGTCGACATCGACATCTTATTTTTTTATTTTTGATTACAGAAACTTGTAATTTTGAAGAAATGATGTTTTAATGAATTTAAATAACTTCTGAAAATTCCTAACGACTTGGTTTAGTAGGTTTCGAGAAATTAATTTTTATAAAACTCTAAGTTCCTATCTTATTGTATAATATGCTGGGGACAAATCTATCCCCCAGCATGTTATAAGATAGGGATTAGCGAAATACAAAAATTAATTTTTCGAAAACTACTGAACCAAATCGTTAGCAATTTTCAGATGTTAATTAGATTCCTTAATAGATTATTTATTCAAAACTACTAGTTTGTATGATGAAAAATAATTTTGATGACGCATTGGTGAACATTATGAATATTGTGAAAATTGCTTATTTTTCTTAATATTTGAAACTGACTGAGAACTATTAAATTATCCTTATAAATATTATCTCACATCCAAGCTCATTTGAGAAATTATGTTCTTTATGCCAATTCCGATAAGGTTAACTTCATTTACCCTTGAAATGGTAAAACTAATTAAAGAATTGCCCTAAGCACCGCAGGCTGGATGTGTAGTGAAAAATAGTTTTTTCAATAGAATTGTACCAGAATGGAATAAACTTAGTGAACAATCAGTATCATGTGAAACTATTAGTGTGTTCAAAAGTGCACTAACAAACGGACATGGGAACTGAGTTCCTGTTACCGAACTTTAATCATAGATCATATAACCCAACACACCTCCCAAAATTAATGGCGTAACCTTGATATGAGAACACAGAAGCAGCGTACTTGACGTCTTCAGGGATAAACGCAGTACTGCAAACATCTGCAATTTATCATCCCCACTCTAGTATAAAAACATAGCTGACTACTGACTATAACCAGGCTATAACTACACGTGTGTTGGCTCTTCTCCAACTCCCCCCTCCCTCACTAGATAGTTGATGACGTAGATAGATGCATCTGCAGGAGGGAGAGGGGATGGGAGGTGGTGCACTATTCTCTACTCTGCTGTAGAACGGGTTTTACTCTGCACGTGTGCTAAAACACTCGAGAGGGTTTTAGAAATTTTGGCGCGTGGAAGAGAGAAAGGTCACCTTGACAGGGTTTTAAGGGTGGTGAGGTGAGGTTAGCTTAAGTTTTTTAGGTTGGGTTGGTCAGTTTATATTGCTGTGTTGGGTAGGTCAATGCAGAAGTTGTTGAGATGAAAAGTTCAAATTGGTAGAAAATAGGAGTTAGAAATTATACATTCTTGCATGGACTTTTTCCTGACTGCAGATGTAGCAGTAATAGAAATTAAATTTCATTCTACACTAATTAAAATCGATATCTTAAAACATTTATAAGATATAATGTTGACAATTTAAGAGAAATAGCTGCATCAAAATATATTTCAACTTTCAAGATTGAAGCTTCTGTAATTCGTTGTTTAAGTTGATATCTCGATATTAGTTGCATTTGAAGTTCGGAAACTACACATGCCGTTTAGTAAAAGGTGGTTGCTGGTGGTTACGCTATTCTTATTTGTAAATAAAAATCTTACAGTCACAAAATGCGTCAAATGCTTTCTGCGTTTGTTCTTAACGACTGCAGTTCTTCCATTATTCTTTATCTGATTTCAACTCTGCAGCTATCGATGAGATTTATCAATTGAAATGTAGACAAGTACTCGATCCCAGAACAGAAATTTCAACGTTACTGAAATGAGCTGTATAGTGCTAACTGCATAGTCTGGATATGTTGTAAATATAATTAACCACGTTATATCAGTTGCGATAGTGTTTCTGAGGCTAGAAGTTTCTTGGATAATGGTTTGGTAATAAAATACGGTCTTAAACTTCCAAAATAGGTGTAATTTCTCAAATTTTCAACTAACAAACTTTAGTCTTTATCTTTGTTTATAATCTCTTGACAATAGAGACTAAAGTTTGTTAGTTGAAAATTTGAGAAATTACACCTATTTTTGGAAATTTAAGACCGTATTTTGTTACCAAACCATTACATCAGTTGCGCTTTTCGTTTCACTGGATCTCCTAAGCTAACATCCGCAGTTTCTTAAAAAAAAAAACTAACAAAAAGACTATGTTTGTAATGTTGGCAAAATGTTCAGGTTGCAAATTCTGGGAAAAGTCCAATTTTGAATGGTCTCTTTAAAAAAAGATCTTCTGCCAGAATACAGTTGAAATCAACTGCAATTAACTGTTAAAAAAACGAACATTGCAAAAATATAAATCTGAATAACAAATTAATTCCAAACAATTTACTGTAAAATTCTCTGCATCGCGTCATTGAGCACATTCATTATTTCGTATACCCAGTAGAGAAACCCAATTTGTTACAATCGAGTTCATTTTTCCCTCTAAGGAATAAAAATGAGCACATAATCAAATATCAATACAAAACACATGCTGGTTACAATGAATAACAGAAGAAAGGGATGGGTGGAGAGGGGGGGGGTGCAGTTTTCAACACTCTGTAAGATTTTTGCTTTTCTTTCTGCAAGAAGAAGGAATGAGGTTGAAAATAAAAGAAGAAAGAGAGAAATGGTGTTACGGCTCGTTAGGGAAGAAAGGTGGGGGTTTAAAGAAATATCGAAAAAGATAAATATTGTTTGCTGTTGGATAAAGTTGGAAGTGTGGAAAAAATCTTGGATTTAGGAGAAATAAAGAACATAACTTGGAAGGTTTGATGGAACCTAATTTGTATTAAAGATGTTCTTCCAAATAATGAAAATGTTTTATTATGTTATAATGTAGTATTGTGAACACCCCACTTTTGAATTATATGGTGTATGGTCCTCTAATATTCAGTATAATATAATAACCTTTGATATTTAAATTAATTTTGCGAGATTTGACAAAATTTCCTCCCAATTAAAATGTTTTTTTTTCTTGCTTACTGATAATTATAGTCAGTATCAGAATTAAAGCTTTTACACTCTGACGCTTCATCAAGTTCAGATCATTACCTAATGGTACAATGATTTCAGACAGTCCGATTAAGTTATTGTGATAATGAAGTAATTAAAGACCAATATTTTCTTTGTACGTAATATTTCGACTTTTATGCAACAGTCATTTTCATACATACAGAACAAGATACAAAATTTATAAACATGATAATATTTCCATTTCAAAAAACAGTCTCAAGCAAAGTCAAATCTGGAGCTCATTACTGATCAATTTCTCCCAAATTCTTGGAACGACTATACCTTCAGTTAGATTTAATTTCTCTACATCTTCGTTTTTTATGAGAATAGATTCAACATAATTTTTTGCTGTAGCATTGCTCGTTTCATACATTAGTTTACTGCCACTCCAGTTCATAAGATGGTCAGACAGTGATCATTTTGAGAGTTTATAGAATACTTCATACTTTTTATTTCTGAGTGATGAAAAAACTTGTTCACTATGACGTATTTGGTTTAAGCACTATACGCATTCTATTTTTAGAAAGTTTAGTTCCTGTATAATCCTGCTGTACTTCTAAATTTTACAAAACAAACGAAATCCTATTCGAAACAAGAATTTTCCCTTTCTATACTTTACGAAAAGTCAAGAGCTCGATCCATAGAGTGCTTTTATACTGTACTTCAACCGCAACGGAAACTTTTCAATAAAGGGAAAACTGAAAACATGACTGTAAAAAAAAACAGTTTTTTTTATCTTTTCTAATAATAAAATGAAACAGTAAAGTTTAACTGCTTTATCATAAATCATGGATATGAAATATCGGGGATACAAAGATCAGAGTTTAACCCTCAAAGTAGACAGGAAGATATATCATTACAATTTTCATAATTTATAATATAAATAAGGTAAATAATTCAGTAATCGGAATAAAATTTTATTTATCAGTTTTAGAATATTTAAGTGCCTCTTGAATTGATTTCAATCAGCTTATATAGCTTTTATAATTGTTGTGTTTAACTTTTAACAATAGATATTTTGAAAATATTAGTACCGGTATGAAAATACACGAAATGTTTATTCAGTTTTTATCGTATTGAAGTGGTATGTGCGTTCCACACTTCGATTATGAATGATACGACAAGTCACTGAATTTCCAAAGTTCTGATACTGAATTTCAAGTATCTTTTCAAAAGTAACAGGTATAGTGTTTCCAAAATCTTACGGACCCAAATCGATTAACCCTTCAAGGGTGTTTCTGACATTCCGACAATTGTTAATCCTTTGTTGACTTATTTATTTTCTTTGACCAGTCTGCTAATTGTATAGAAACCCCAAACAAGTGGTCAGCAATAGGTTTACCCTTCAAAATAGTTTGAAGACATAACCAGTTTGAGTCCGTAAGATTTTGGAAGGACTATATACACGGTATGTTTTCTGGTCTCCTCAATATCACAAATGTTCAAAATGCAATGAAATTATTACATCATATAAAATGCCATTTATACACAAGTCATAAATTATGACAAAGTAATAAGCAATAATTTAATAGCAGCAGTTACTGCAAGTCTGCAACATTACACTATTCTAATAAAATATTACATATAACAGTAATTGCCAACGTAAAATTTTATCACATAGTACAGTACAGACTATTCCATAACAGAATACAGTCACTTATTACAGTGCCTCTATTATAACAAAGTACTTACTGTTATATTAAGTTGTAAATTTTGCGAAAGCGTATTTCATTATTTTATGAGTAAAAATGAACTGTGGGTTGAACGAAAGTGGAAAATTGTTACTGTATAATAGTGTGCTGTATAATTACATAGAAAGACCTTTGGTATAATGAATATACCACATCAGATGAAATTAAATTGCTAGGATAATGTATTCTAATTAATTATTGTGTTAAATTTGAATATTTCGGTTATAATGAGTCTTTCTTATAAAGTAGTTAGTGAACTTATTAAAAATTATCCGGAATAATAATTCTCTATATTAATTAAAACTGTAATGATTGAAATCCAATTTTTGTTATAATCGGTTTATTAGATTCATTCATTTTTATAATAAAGGGAATAAGTTTGATATTATTGAATACCATACTTTAGATTATTTTACACTTATAAAGCTGAACAACTCTTAGACGAAACGTAGAAGGACTCCATCCACATTCTGCATAACCATATTTATTCGAAAACAAAAATCTAATCTAAAATATTTTATTGTAATTAATTTGATATTGTTATTCTGTGGAATCTGTCAATTTACTATATGTAAACACAGTATGTATAAATAAACATATATATATCATCATACAAAATGATATAATAATGTGAGAGATAACTTGAAGATATTATCCCTGTATAGAGAGTTTATTTTAAGCAATAAGGAAGATCGTTCTGACTTTTATTGTACAGTTGATAAGGTATTTTTATTAATGGGGGTGAAACGTGCTGAAGCTAATTGCTTTGCTTCTTATAAATGGCAAGACCCAAGAAGCATCTTAAACATGAATACGACACTTAATCTCCGTACTAACATATTTGAAGTATATTGCTTGTTCCTCGTAGAACTGTGTATTGTATCGAACACTAAATATCTTTATAGAAAAAGTCAAATATCATAACGACTTTTGATACGATTTAAAGATGTCGCAGCAGATACTTTTATTGTATAGGAAGGAACCCACACGATAGAAGTATTACTCGATACGATATATAGTATCGAGCAGCAAATGTCGACATCGACATATCATGCATAATTATATAGTTATCGAAAACTCAAATAAAGTATCAAATTTCTATGCGATATACCGATATCGACTATATTTTATCGTATCGATAGGAGCACTAACCAACAATATTTTATTAGCTGTCTTTTGCCACCCCTTAAACCTGTATTATTTTCAGCGGGGAGCTGCATTTTCCAACACACATAAGCCGTTTTATTTTCTTTGTTCTCTATTGTACTCGCTTTCGGTTTTCCCAAGAGACAGATAAGCTGTGTTGGAAAAGATAGCTTCCCGCTGGAAATAAATACACCTTTAACCCAAGAACTTGCTTAATGATTCACTCTACAGTTCTACTATCTATCTCAATCTGACCTTTTCTCTTGAATCCATGGTGGTTTTCCAGTTGTTTAACTACTGTCACAGGTTGTCGCCTTTACACTATTTCCCTTACAGAATTCACAATGAGTTGATTTAATTAAAGTATACAGGGAAGGTATAGAGTGTTACGAAGACATAATAAGGTTCAGTTTGTGTAAACTTCACTATAGTGGAGATGCGGTATTTGCACGGTAAAGGTTTTTGTTATGTTATCATAGGCATAGAAAGTGGCTTTTGGGAATTTTGTAGAATGACATTGTTTTTAATACATTATTTTTTGAAGTATTCCTAGTAAGTTACATTATTATAATTTAATTCAAAGGAATTTTGGCAAATCTCGCAATATTACTTTAAATATCAAAGGTTATTATAT
>JAQIWE010003558.1:0-11679 GCA_034698565.1 Campodea plusiochaeta | reverse complement strand
AATGTTATGCTTTATTTTTTGTACTGATTGTTTTTGTGTGTAGCGAAACTGGTTGCCAATAAATTGAAATATATACAGAGAAGGCTACAAATTTCGTGTTTTCATTTTCAACTACATATAATACAGTATATGAAATCATCGAAATAGAAATTATTAATATCTTTAAACCCAGGTATGTCGTCAAAACACCTCAGCAGGGGGTGGAGGGGGGGCGGAAATTGGGCGAAATAATTTTTCGGTGGGAGCGAACTTTTTATTATTATTAAAGAAAATCTGAATTTCTATGAAAACACGACGTTTCTCAGCAAAATAAGACAATATATAGACGAAACGTGATAATATTAATGTAAAGAATCTATGATCAAATAAAAACTGCCTTAACGTTCTTCTTATAAAATTGTCGTTAAAGTCATGTTTTCAACGTCTGTTTCTACTATTATTGTTCTTTGACTGTCTATTTTACGGTGATTTTTTAGACAGCTTTGTGCCTCTATATATATTTTTTTAATTCAGTGAGTAAAGTTTTCATTTTTAACTTTTCTTTTCGAACCGAAGGGTGGAATAAGCTTTGACAGGGGGGTGCGCGAGCTGGCCCGCTCACCCCTTGGCGACGTTCCTGGTTAAACCGTATATACTTAAACGAGCGGGAAACCCCAAAGAATAATTATTTTCTAACATATAACAATGACTCAAAATCATTATGATTATATTCATGTCTCTGATTCACCTATCTATCACGTGTCCCCTTCCGTGCAATGGAAGTATGGAACTCGTTACGTATATTATAACTACTAAAACATTTATAAATACGATATAATTATTATTATTAGAATGAATGTTATTTTTAGAATACTCGGTATTACTTTGATATTATTTACGTATCACCCGAACTATTATCTTTTAATCAATGTTATCATTAAATTCTTGTTATAGACTAATTTTAATCTATTAGCTGTAAAATTTATAAAAATAGATAATTATTTTATCTGATTTGACGTAAATTATTGTGTAAAAATACAATTCTTTGAAATACACATCTGATGAGTAAAAGTTAAAAACAATTTTTCCATTCATACCCAACTTTTCATCAAACTTTGCATTATTATTACCAATGAAGTTTTTACTTTTAAACTTTTGAATAACCTTGATTATTTATGAATGAACACACCTGTTTTACTACGTCAAATCAATATGAGTTCATTAACCTTTCACGTAGTAAACGTAGTATTTTGTATTCCATTCATAATATCAATAACTTAATACGCTTATAACTGTGTCTGTATAAGACTGACTGATATATTCCGACAATTTTACCCATAGAGGATCTATTAACGATTTCCGCACCCCTATAATTTTTGAACTTAATACCGGTATATATTTTGTATCTATTTGTATTACACGCTAAATAAAGAACTTACTTAAAAAAATAAGTTTACTGTTTCTGAAGGTTTAAATGGATTGTCAAGTGACGCTGTTTCGAGAGACAGCGGATCTCTATGTGAGGAGTTAGGGACGGAGTCAAAATTTAAAGTCCACGCAGGTCTCTATTTATTTACTGGACATTACTTAATCTCTTGTATTCTGTATACTTTGGACTAGAGCCCTGCAAGGGCCGGGAAATCCCGCGGGTACCCGTGGGCGGGCCGGGCCGGGACATTAAAATTTGAAAACTGGTGGATGGGTCGGGATGGGCCGGTACTCCATTCAACAATGCATGGGCCGGGCCGGGAAATATTTTGAAAATGAATTTTGTTGTAAAATTATGATTCATAATTTGAAATGAGTTACCGTAAACAAAATTCTTTTAATTTTAAAAAGAACTGATATTTTTTATGCTTTAGTTTCTGCTCTTCAATAATAATGGACAATAATTCAATAATTCTGCTTCAAATAATAATGGGCCGGGCAATATTATTTGAAGCCCACGGGCGGGAAATTGATGGTGGGCCGTTTTTTTTTTACAGAGGGTTGGGACGGGCTGGAAAATTTATGCCCGTGCAGGGCTCTAATAAGCCTGCTCTAACTTACTAAGCTATTGGTTTGAGGTGTTCTGAGTGTTAATATTTACTACAAAAATTGCACATACTAAATACATCGAATTATATACGTTTATTTGTAAATTTTTATTTGAAGTTGAAAAGGAATAGACTAGATGACTTCGTGAGTTAGAGTCTCAATATTTCGCAGAAAATTGTCTTGTTCTTAATTTATTTCTCTAAAGGAAAGTAATCAGCAGTTATTAACAATTTCATTTAAGTTATGCATTTTGCAATCTCCAATAAAATAAATTAAAAATCAGTTATACATAATCGTTATAAAATTTCAACCATTTATTATTGAAGAAAAATCTTTATTTTCCCAGTAATAAATTCTATAAAGTTACATTAGTTTTTATTATTTTACAAAATTAGACTTCGTAATATGGTATGCTAACGTTCCAGTAACGTTTATATCTAAAAATAATAATAGTTAAGTGGATACAATATCAGTATCGGTATCCTATATAATATATCTACTTCAGATTTTGACTTATCAGTCGTACCACAGAGAGCACTTACTTGAGAAATAAAATAAAATTTTAAATCTTCAGTTAATAAAAAAAAAGCTTTTGGTCGTAGTGTATCTTCTAATATTTATTACAATTTTATCTGCTTATAGTATTTAACTATTTATGATGCTCTTTCTGTACACGATGATTTCAGTATTATATACGGTAAAGTTTGTTGTCTTTTGTTTTTTGAAGAAATATAAACATTTCTTCTACTAATAGTAAGAATTGTTGAAACCTTTTTGTCGCAATTTGTGTTTTAATGTTCATCAGCATTTCCATTTATTTTTATCGCATAAATATTACGTTTATCGAGTATGCTTCTAACAGTATAAAGGGAGGGTGGATTTTGCCATACAATCTATAATGGAAAATTACTGAACTATAAAAATGAATTACTCAAAACGTAGTTGATCAATTTGTTGGAAATTTCATGAGGTACATTACTACATTTTTCTCTGCGACCAAAACTAAGAGAATTCTCTCAGCAACTGAGCGTTATCAATAGAGTTACATAAAAACAGGGTGGGCCAAAAAATAATTTCTGAAATATTACAATTAGAAAGATGAAATGTTGTTTTCTTTCTTAAAATATAGGCTATGCTTATTGCGGAATACAGGCAAGGGCGGTTTTAGCCTCCCCCCCCCTCCTAGTACTAAACTTTTCAAAAATATCACAGTAAATAAAGAATATTGAAGAAATTTAATAAAAATTAGCTAAAATACTAATTTTCTGTTAAAAATAACTAAAAAAATTCTGAATTCGTCAATCTTTCAATAAAATGGTCTGAAACTCTTAAAGAGACAAAATTGTGGTTAGATAGGACAAAAAAAAATTGCGCGATCGCTTTGCGCTCGTAATGTGTTTTTGAATATTTATATTACCCCCCGCCCTTTTGAAAATCCTAAAATCGCATTTACCTACAGGGCCTTCTTAAGAATAATATAGTATTTGCAATATTATACTACAGTATATAATTATTTGTATACGGAATAACATCATTTCATCAAAAATATAATTAATTTATACCACTAAAGTATTATTGCCACTTTTTTGTTGGAAAACAGAGAAAAATATCGACTTTCTGAAATTTCCATTATTATCCACGGATTATATTCTATGGAAGGCTGTTTGTGCCGTAATACGTTACGAATTGTTATCAAACCATATATTTTCAGAAATACAACAACAAGCTCTGTCATCTAATTTTAATTTCAACTTTCTAACTTTAATAGTTCATATTTTATTACATTTAACCAAGTGTTCCATTCTGTAGGCCCACCCTGAATATTGTGTGGCAAGTTTGTCATTTTTTTATGAGTCTGCCTATACTTCACTCTCTCCTACTTAACTTTCTTTAATTAGGCCGTAGATTATTAAAAACAAAATTTGAAATATTATTATCATAATTATATCTCAAATATTAGCATAAGCTAACACAGAAAAAAAAATAAGAGATTCCCGGAATGCAAATAGTATAAGGAACATGAAATAATCAATAAATCGGATAAACAACATTTTATATACGATGAAAAATAAAGAGACTGTGTGAGTTAATGAAGCTCTGTTCATTATTTTGTGAATGAGATTTGATGTGTAGGCGTAAATGTACTCCAGCCGTGATTGTAACATAATAATGTAATTATTACACTTCCCCATGTGCGATCCTTCAATCTACGTCATACACAGCAACGTTGCATAAGTTCTCTTCATGCATCATAGCATACTGTACCATTAATGGATTGTTCTGTACTGTGCTTTTTATTTTCGTTATTATATAATTTATGAAATATGTAACATCAATAAACTGTATCGGTTCATATGATTTTGGTCTACTATAAGACTATGTTTAAAAAATAAATTTACTTATCCCCAAGTATATTCTACTTGCTACTACATGTACTGTATTATTTACTATTTATTTTAGTACAGTTACATTTAAAGGTCAACTGACAGGTTAAACCATGTTTTGTGGTATTTTACTATTAACATAATCTTCAGGACATATTAAATACATTATCAGCTCCAGTATAACATTTTCCTTGTAGAACGGCAGCTATACAGGAAGATAAGTTTTCGTTGAAACGACGTCACATCTCTATTTTAATTCGAGCTTTCGGGATATATTCAGTGAATACATGAAAAAACATTTCTGCTGTTATACTGAAGCATTAATGCTCATGAAATAAATGATAAACAAGCTTCAGATTACCTGCTTTTGACGATTATACTCCGATTTCTTACTAAATCTCTCGGAGAGATGTGACGTCACACCTTTCCAGCCTTTTTAAACTAAGTGTTTTTCTCCCCGTTAACAGCAATTAAAATTACTAAAAATCATTATTTGAATTTATATTGACAATAACTTTAAGGTAATACACAAAATACGGACACTCAGAAGCCTGTCAGTTGGTCTTTAAAATCTAGCCTATTATACGCATAAATAGCAGTGATAAAATAATATCAAGAAGTTTTCACTTTATTATTAGGCCCACGTCGTTTAAAAAAAAATATTCAGAAAAATTTCAAATAAAAATTAAATTCGACAGTGGTTATGTTTGATGAAATACTACAACAAAACAAACAATTTAAATCAAACCCCTCTCAGTCTTTCATAAGAATCGGTCAATACATTTTTTACGAACTGTAATAAAATTATCCCAAAGCGCAAATAGCCGAAGAGTTCTATCGGCCCGAATGGAGATTGCTTCCGGCTGCCGAATTCGGCTGGCCGTATTCAATACAAAGTATTCCAGTATAAATAATTCTCGTCAGAAAAAAAATTGTTAGGCGTCAGAAAAAAAAAGATTACTAGCAAAAAATTCAAATTTCATATTTCACCATATTTTTGCAAAATAATAATATTAATTGTAATATTGATTTTTTCTCCACATGGGCCAATAGGAGGGTTACTACCCTCGCCTCCCCCAACCCCGATAAGGACCGCATTTCAGGCAAACAACCCAAAATATGAAATCGGGTCGCACCCGCCTGCCGAATTTCCACCCGTAATAGAAAAGATATATGACATGGATATATTGAAATGAAATAATCGTCATTCTGTATGTAGAAAAGATGCATTATATCGATGTGTTGAAATAAAATAATGATCGTTCAAATAAATGTGATTCTTGAACTATACCTCGGTATTCTATAATTATCCTTTACTTTATTCTTATTAAAGAAATGACACTACACAACACATTTTTTTCCAGTGGTATTTACTTATCATTAAGTAACACACCTTGGTACAAAACTGTGATGTTAAACTAATAACGATTGCGGCATGTTATTTCGTGTATATTCATTCTACCTTTACCACCCCAACTCCCCCCCCCCCTCCCCCGGTTCAAATTACTTCCTATACGGTACTCCACAACCATCATGAGTGAGTCTGAGAGAATTTAAATTACCATACTGATAGACTCTTCAATCGATTACTATTCAAATATTCCTCATTACGCTCTACTATGTTTACATATTCCACACCACTACTCACGGTCAATTCAAAAAACTCTCTTTCTATATATTCTGTTCGATTTTAGGCAGGGGAGCATCATCATATTATATGCTACCCATGTCACGTACTCAAGAATGTATGGTATATCATATCGTTTTTCTCCACGATACAAACTTATACCGTATTTCTCAAAGTTATTGCATTTTTCCGTCATCATTCAAAAGTAACCTGCAGAATACTATACTTGAGTTTTTTTATGGTTATGCTTTTCAAATCACTGTATATGTTTTAAACCATCACAATATAGACCACCCACGTGATCAAGTTTATTTTCCAAAAATCCCACAGAATTGTCAAAAATAATTATGGGTAGTTAATTGCTTGAGTTCAACTTAGTTTATCGAGTGGATATTTAAAATATGTTTATAACGATGTAAAAAGATTTATAATTTTCCTGGCACAGTCTACATAATATTATGTATTCAGAGAAAGAGCATAATCCCATCCCATTTCTAAATCAGTATATAAAAATATGAGAAGTGCCTGAGAAATCTTAATAAATAGCAGTTTACGTTAAAAAACATGAATGAAAAAAAAAACTGTAATTTTTCATTCAAAATTTTCTGGCACCTTTGTGAAGAGAAATATTAAAAAAAAAAAATCTACAGCAATTTATTTCATTTTCCTATATAATCCTCTTCTCGGAAATTGAATGTAAAATCCAAACTGCACATCAACAGTTTATTTTTCTCTAGACACAGTAGCGAGCACAGTAGTCTATACATTATGTAATTTATGTTTACAATTTATTTTTCTTTATTTTTTTTTTATAAAAAATGGAATACAGGCATCAGGGAAGTTTTAAATGTTTGCTTATATTTCCCTAGTTAATTTTATTTATATTAAAATTTTTGCACCTCAAATGTAATTTAAAAAAAGAAAAAGTAAGAAAACACATCATACTCTAGTTATACTAATAAAATAGGAAGCTTACAATACCGGTATCACCATATTTTTATTAAACTGTTATTTTCCAGCTGATTTCACAATACGATCTTCTACATGTTCTATTCCTGTGCATATTTTAATGTGGGATATATACCATCTGCACAACACTTCCCCTCCCTCCCACCTACTTCCCCCTCCAATAGCAATTCAGTGAGGGAATCATAACCCCCCCCCCCCTCCCCGCTCCAAACAAACCTCACAAAACGTTGCATACGGTTGATGAAAAAATACGTAATATGAAAGAATTTAGATTTTTGCTTACCGTACTAGAGCTTTGCCATCCCTTCATTTTATTTACCAACTTTTTGTTTTTATTCTTCCTTATTTTGTTTTTTATCCTTTGTTTTGTTCTTCTTTTGTTTAGTTCAAGAGTACTTTTCTTTAATTGGCTTATAAGGTTTCTAACTAAAGGCTTTTTCAATAACAAAAATCAGAAAAGAAATTTCGAAATAAATGTTTCTATTCAACAAAATATTTATTTAAAAGTTCTTAGTAGTACATAATATAGTTTGGAAACAAGAAAGGAAGATACATAATATATTGTACATGAGATTTATATAATTCTTTATATTTTGAAAGTTCCTTTTAAGTAAATTTCCTTATTAAAATAAAAGTTATTTGTCACACTGAGACTGGTATATAATTTTGATTAAATGAAATGAATTCACAATAATTGAATCCGAAATAAAGACACAAAATAATGCTGGGTATGATGATGAAAGGTCTACATTTCTAAAGATACTGCATCTTTAATAACCAAATTAAACTTAAGAACTATCGTTACGATCTTACTAATTAGATGGAACAACATCATTTATATTAGATTATCTGCAACCTAATGCGACAAATGGAAATAAAATGTTCTACCAAGGGAAATAAGGGCTCAAAAGTATAAAAATATTACTTTCTATTCATAGATAAGGGCGCGAATGAGAATGACGCAGTACATTTAAATTTATAGACCTCGAGTTCTTTTTCATCTCTGGTTCCTTGGCCTGGAATGAATACAACAAATTCACAATAGTTTAACAGATATTACTGTTTTTAAACAGTTTCACTCACATAATAGCAGTATTTAATTATTGATTATCACAGAATAAAGTAATATTATTAACATTTAAAACATGGGCGACAAATAAGAAAAATATGAAACAGAGACTCATGTTTAGAAACTTTTCCAGCAAATATTCCCGGAAATCAGTTTTAAAAGTTTTTGAATAATGCAAGCTGTTGAATTAGAATGTATGTACTTAAAAATTGAACTACTTGGAATCAGTTTATGTGCTGGATTCCACTGTATCCATAGCATTAGTAACATCGGTATTGTTGAATCTTACCAAATGCTTGCTGCTACCATCTTCAGAAGTTTGTTCATCAGTACCATCTGTAGTTGAAATATCACTTCGTCCTTCAGTTGGAGTTCCTTCACTACCAAAAGAATCAGTTTTACAACAACTACTGTTTCCACTGCAAGAGGATGTCGTTGTTGTACTGTCACTTTCCGAGTCTATAGAAGGAGACATAGCTTTTCCGGATGATAAATACGCTTCCGAAAGAAGAGGCAGAGATGCACCTTTAATCTTGAACGGGATATACGACATGTAATTTCGTGCTCGTAACTGTTCGTTTGCGACCATAAGGGCCTGAATTTCGGACTGAAACACCTGTATTTTCTCGAGCATTTCATTGTATAGTTTATCTTCGGCTTGTTTTATTTCGTCTTTTTCGCTCTTCACTTCTTTCATGGCTTTCGCTATTTTCGCGTGTCGAAGTTCTTTTTCTGCGTTTTCCACTTCTTCTTCTAACTGAATATACTGTTGGATAAGCGAGTATTTGTCTTTGTGAGTAAAACTATCATCAAATTCGGCATCATCATACGTGTTGGTAAATTCGCGCGTTAGATACTGTACGTCAACAACAGGAAAACATTCTTCCGATTCTTCGGACTGTACATCAGGAGTGGAACTAGCTACTGTAAACGGAGTTGCGTTTTCAACACTATTACTATAACGTCTGACATGTGTGCTATCGGTTACATCAGAGAGATCTAAATTGTACTCACTATCTTGGTGCTGTTCCATAATAAACTGAGTTGTGTTATCTGGAGCGAAAGTTACCGCTTGTTCTGGCTCGCGAATAAGTTTACGATCAGTTTCATCGTCCCATGAGTGCCTACCTTTTGAAAATTTCCTCCGACGTCGTAAATTTGAAAACTTATGATTACGCCGCTTCTTAAATTCGCGAACACGTTCGTTCCGATTTCCACACACTGTTTCAGCTGTTGTATCATGTTCAACTATTTCACATTTATCCATATTAGGAATAACAGTATCTGTTTTTACGGCAGTAACAGCCGACATCTTAAAAATGTTCCGTACACCACCACTGACAATGTTGTAGAATGTTCCACGAGCTACATAACCCACACGTTTACTCTACGACGACTGCTCAACGACTGACTAAATTGGGTCGAGTTCTCTTCTTTCTCTCTCTCATCCAGTGTTGCCATGATGTTTACGTTCAAACACATGGTTTATCCTGTCAATGCGATGATACGGTGCACTTTTATGCATTGTTATATGCAGATATTCAGGACAAATTTGAACGATGATTACATACTGGGAAATGGAAATATTTTCCTGGCACAGTTTAAAATACGATTACAAAATTCTAAAATTTTATTCGTTATATTATTAAATATTAATACAAGACTTTATGTTAATATCTAAAAGACTGAAATTATTATCTACACCAAACACCATATTTCCGTATTCCATATCTATCCTAGCGCGTTATCGCGATTAGATATATTATCAAAATTTCCCAATGTTTAAATAAAAGTATTGTCATAGTCACTGAATGCATAATCCATGTAAATAAGACCCATATAATATGTAAATTCAACTGCATTATCTTCGTAAACTACGGTATATCAATATCAATGCACTTATTACTACGGCATCACTTATTGATATACTGATCTTTTATTCTTATTACGGCATTACAGAAGGTTTATGACTTGTATTGTGTTGAGTTTTGTGTGAAATTAGTAAATTTATTTTTCGTTCTTTGCTGGTTGAGTTTGCTTGAAATTATATTTGATATCATTGTTTGATATATAATTATATATTTTTACATATAGTATAAAACAATGTTATTGAATGCTTTTTATCACCATTCACACATTCCTGTAAAAATAATTATACATTCAACATATACTATCCATTATATCGTAATACTATAATTTGTAAAGTGAAATAAGGGAATAAAAGTAAACTCTGGGTTGAATCATAAAAGGATTTTAAGACTATTGGTGGAGTAATAGTATATAAATATAATGGCAACAATTTAGTATATAAATACAAAGTAAACTGTTTAGTACGAGCTATATAAATACAAAGCATTTTATTCCTCCAACGGAGATCCCGTTACATAATACAGGACTTTTGCACGAAGATGTGAAGACTGTAAACACTTTGTCACCAAAATAGTTCATTAACATTATTTTACATAATAATGCAGAAAGAGCAGATATTGCGATTCTTTGTAATTATAATTATACAATTATTTTAAATAACACGTGTGAAGATTATCTGACATAATGTGGAATTAACTTATTTATCTACAATGTAACAGGCGTAATTATTTTGTAAATAAAACTTTCCTTTTCGTTATTAGATTATTTTTAGTGAATCCTTTATGAGGACCAAATATCATATGAGAATATCTTTATAATAGTTATATAATCAAATAGATTTTGGCATAAAAGGAGAAACTCAAAGATCAAACCAATATCAACAACAACATCAAATCACTTATCTTCAATTTTTCATACAAAGAATATTCATATTTAGCGAATGTGGCAATCCTATTTCAGTGTGGTACCCAATCAGCATGCATGTTGCATTTCTGTACTTTGTGAAGAGGCAAAATCAAATCAACTGAAATATATCTCTTTCTTCTTGTTTCCATGAAGTAATGGAAGCATTATATATGAAACGGTAAAGCAGAACGTATAACATTTTAATTATTAAATAATAAATGAACACTTTAAATTATATTTTTTTCATGTAGTCATAAGAATTAGTGATCTAGATAAACATTATTGTATAACTTCGCGATAAACGAGAGTTCGATATTTTCTTACGGGTAGACAAAATATATTCTTCTTTTATGAAAACATCTATGTACAGTTGTCGTAAGTGTGAGTGTTATATTCTCTTAGTAAAACTTAAGCGTATATAAAAATGGTTTATTTTCATTTCCAAATTATAATAACTGACTCTGAACAACTCTGAATTTATAGAAAAAAATGTTGCTCTATAATGAAAGTTACTGAAGTATGTCAAAATTGTTTTAGTTAATATATTTTTTATATATTATATTTTCTTTTGATGCCTCTGTGGAGTTCACAGTTCTTTACGAAGGTGATGATACTCAATTTTCTCCTCTGGGAAGACAAGAGTAATTTTTAAAGGTGTTCTTCGTCCTGTTAAGTTAACTACAGTTTGTCAAGAAATAATTAAAGGGTTACTTGCAGATAATGAATTTTCGGTTTTCTGTGATTTTCTTGTACCTTATATTGTTAAATAATTTTTGCAAAAAGTTTGACATTTTTTTACCCAACGGATCAAGAGATATTTCTGTTTATATAGTCGATAG
>JAQIWE010003557.1:0-11680 GCA_034698565.1 Campodea plusiochaeta | reverse complement strand
CAAGCATCAGGATCAGTATAATATTGCATTACCAAGAGCTTCATCATACTGTACATTATAGTACCATTATTATTATTCTTATTATTAGTGGTCTGTTAAGGTCGCATCTATATTAACGGCGAAGGCGTTTAATTCTACTTGTTATACTATGAAATGAGGTATTTCAATTCTGAGATTTAACAGGAACATTTAGGGTAGATCAGATTAGGTAACTTTAGCACTGGTAAAGACTTAGTTATTGAATTGACTGCTGATGCTGGTGCATTCCCAATAATACGTATGTTACACCTTAGGTATTGTTATTTTTAAACATATATTTCATGAAAATGATGTTCTAAAATAATTGAGCGTGATGGATTAATGCATGTTGTTAGTGTACATATATTTTTTTTGTAGATGTACTTCCATAACATAAAAGTATTAAAGATCTATCCGAATTTCGTTGTATTAATTCCAGTATCCTGATCTAGTATTTTCCTTCATAACGCAATGGAGTCCATATCATGTATTCCTGTTCGATGGATCCCGAATAATCCCCTTTTATACTGCCCGTTCTAAGTAAGAATTAAAATGATTTATTATTTCTAAATATTTACGATCAGTATATTGTTCACAAAATGTTTCTATCTCGGTAAATTTTATTATTTATCCTGTTGTATCTATAACAAATAAAATTTAAAAAATTACCTATCCTAATTACGTATTTACGTCCGTGAATTCTAATAATATTCTGTTAAATTATTTGATTAAAATCATTGCATAATGTGACTTTACTACATTTCTTGTTATATGTTCTTCTTTTCTTACTGTTGTACTACAAGTAAAAACAACTTGATTTTCTTTTCCATTAAAAGTTGCAGAAGCGGGAAGTTCCCATGGAAAAGATTAATTAATGTATATTGGTGGGTGTTCTCATACCTCTAATTGTAAACCAAATAAATCTCTTGTTCTTTCTCTGCCTCTTGGCTGATCCAAAACTCTACAATTGGTCAGATCAGATAAACTCATTCTCCAATTGGTCAGCCAGATCACTTGGTTAACTGAAAGAGGAAAAATAATATAAATAAAAACAATAGAGCAAAACATAAGTGACAAGTATCGAAGGTTGAATAGTTCACGTCGAAATAGAGCGATTATTTTTAACTTTCGCTTCACCTTCAACCTTGTAGAGTTGAACTTTTTCTTGAAGGCGTGAGAAAGGGAAAATACGTAATCTCACTCTCGCGGAGAAGTGTAACATTCTAATTGTTGCACGAAGTCATTTAGTCCTTCGTAACTACTGGATGATATTACGAACGTGAGAAGTCAATGGTCTCACTTATACTTTTTTATTCTGTGATTCATTCATTTATATTTAGTCATCTTTATATTTTTTTTATATTGACTATGTTTTATTTAGATGAGAAATTGGTGGGGTTTTCATCTTATAGTTTTTGTGATTTACTGCTGGTCAGGTCTAATATGACCTTATCTGACGCAATGAAAAATTAATCTTTGACTACCAGTACGGAAGTATCAAATTGATTTTATTTAAAATACAAATTGAATTCAGATGACAAAAAAAATATACTGGTTTTCAGCCTTCCCATTTTCTGTTCTAAATTAATAACTCAAGAGTCAACATTCGCCAGCCCCCATAAATCAAGTTTGCCGACAAATTAATTTATGGTTGAATAATTGTTAGGAATGTTTGCAATGTTTGCATATTTTATCACACACCGTAAAACAAGCTGACAATAAAAAGAGAATTGCCAAACATTGCGATGTTTATGCAAATTGAAGAGCATACCAGTAAAAACTACCTCAAATTATGAGCCGACATTAGAAAAAAGTGTACAGTTTTATTTCGTTAAAAAAACTATAATCTGTATAAAGTCAATTTAAATATAAATTTAAAATTAAAAAAGTATATTTGGAAACTGTAGAATTTCTAGCGGTAGAAGTCAACAATATTGACAATGAAAATATACATATATATAATAATACTTGAAACCAGGTAAGTACATCCTTTACCCTTTAAATAATAATTTGTGTTGTAACTCCGTCTACCTTTTATTTAGTCCATAAACAAAGATTTTACGCAATCATGTTCCGCTGCAGGTTTAATGTACTCGTAAATCGGATTCACTTGAATGATCATCGCTCTGGTTTTAGAATTGGGGTAAATTGTCCTTATAAAATTACTTTTCGACCACATCTGCATCAACCATGAGATTATAATAAATATTGAAAGAGAAAGGAACGAAAGATATACCAATATTAGATATATCTTGTCACGGGAGTTGACCAATTGCGCAAATTTCAAAAACACTATTGCGCCAAAAAATCGCCTGATTGTTCACCAGGAAATCGCCCTATTGCGCACATACAAAAATACTGAATAATTTAAGTTCGCTGATTTTTCTCTGGTTAGTAGCTATTATTGCATAATTTATTTGCATTATATGATAAATAATAGATAAATAAAAATAATAATATAAAAACTTCAACTCCAGAGAAAAATGAATTTGTTGATTTTTTTTTTCGGTTAGTAATTATTATATAATAATGAATAAAATTAATGGCATTCTAAATTTATAGATTACTGTTATAGTGATAGAAGCATCTTGGATTATTTTCGTCACTCAAGCTAACAATTAATTTTCAACCGATAATAATAGCAGTAATAACAAGCAATTAATTCTATTATTTTCCCGCAGTGACCTACAATATTCGTTTATCTCTATTATTTCTTTAATTTAAATCTATGAATAATTTTTAAATAATTATATTTAGTTAACTTCATTTAATTGTGGATAAAATATTTTACTAACACTATACTAAAATTTCATATATTATAGTACATGAGAGAAGCACACAGCACAGTGCCTAGAAAGAACTCTCATTTTTATAGAATAAAACAGAATGCTTTTATAATTCTATGTAGTTCTGTTTTTGCTATAGTTTCATACTCCCAGTTATATAGATAAATAAATATAAATGCAATTACATTACTCTACCAAATATAGAAATGTCTCCATAGTCTTATTCTTGGTGCTTAATAAAATATACTTTTCATGTGCGCAATCAGGCTATTTCAAATGGCGCAATCGAGCGGTTTTATTTTTGCGCAATCGTACGATTTTAAATTTAAGGATTTGAGGAATTAGGTTACAGCCCTTGTCATATACGTAGTTTCTAACATAACATAATTTCTGGTCATATTTACAATAATTGCAATGTTACAAGTATATTACGAATATATAATCCTCTCGTAGGAAATATTCTATTACAACGATGTAGCATCTGTTTTTATAGCATCTGCTTAGTAAAGGCCACACCGTATTTCCGATTTGATTTAAATCACTGAGGTGCATTTCCTGTTGACACATTCTATAATGGTTATAATACTAATGAAAGTTATCGTGTTATATGTTTATAATTTAAGAAAAGGTTAAACGAAAGCTATGTTTAAAATATATCGATAAATATTGAGCCGGTATCTCAAAGATCATCACCGAAATTAATTTCAGCAATAAAATATACACTCCCGATACCACTAACAAAATGTATTTGATGAATTATTATTGTAAGTGGAAATCTGTTTATTAATATTGCTTTTTATAACAGTATAATTATTTATTTAGAATTCTTTTACACTTCCTTCTTTCAACGTCCTCTCTAAAACAAAGGATAAAACAGAGAAAGCA
The DNA here is from genome assembly GCA_034698565.1 of Campodea plusiochaeta. NCBI lineage: Eukaryota > Metazoa > Arthropoda > Diplura > Rhabdura > Campodeidae > Campodea > Campodea plusiochaeta. Next base: position 7,991 of record JAQIWE010003557.1, on the reverse strand, counting down.
AGATAACCCTGAATTTAATAGGAATGTTGGTATAGGTTAGGTCTGTGTTTAAAGGCTCCATCAATTAATAAAAATTTAGTCCGTAAAATTTCTTCAAGTGTTTTAGAAGTGATTATATTTTATGTTGTTGTTTAATCTAAAAGTTGTCTTACTTCAAACACATTTTATTGTGTTTACTTTATTTGGGTCGCTCTCTTTTTATTATCTTCTCCGATTACTTGAAGTGGGTGAATCTACTCAATAAATAATATTGTCTTAAATGAAATGTTTTTTTATTTAATTTTACAGTTGCAAACTAAATAGGTTATCTCCCAATTAATAATTATTAAAATCAAGGTGCTACTTTATAATTATTTATTATTAACAAAAGGCAGCTGTCAGACAAGTCATTAACATTATATTCGAAAGCAGATTTTTTTTACTCACCTACATTATTGCTTTCTACGAGTAATTGGCTTACACTACATATGGTGTAAAAATAATGAGATACGGCATATTTACGCTTACACGCTGAATAATAATGCAATTTGTTATTGTTGATATTTGCAATGGGTGTGAGACACGTAATATGATAATATTAAGAAAAAAAATTATCTGTGGTATATGTTACACATAAATGCATGCCGACAATAGTAACCAATCTCCATTTAAAATCGGTCAAGTGGTATATTTGTATTTCATTAAAATATAAGATTATGAGGAGCATTGATACTACTTTACTACAACGAACTTTTCCTCTTCGTCTTCTTCGTATCAAAATAATACAAAGTACCTTATCATTTTGTGAATGTCATTTGGGTTATTTCATAATAATTATATTTAAAATAACATTTAAGCGATCAGCAACAACTTTACAATATTTACTTTTCTTTGATATTGTACTAAACGAGAGCTAAATATTAAGCAGCAGATCAAAGAAATCGAGCATGGTCACTTTTGTCATAATAAAAAGTAATAACAATAAAATATAAAAGTCCTCTCAAAGAAAATACATAGGAATGAAGTACTGTTAACTTTATAGATTTCTTATTCATAATTTCTATTGTATTTGGATGAAATATATATTAGCATAATCAGTAGGACACAACACACAATTTGGAATAAATCGACAGTTGTTGTCTTTCTACCGTTTTCCAACTTTCTCCTTGATCTGCTTTATTCTACTTTATACTACACATTATTATACGTTTCCTACTCAACTCTAAGTACTTTTGAAAGAATAATATCTACCTATTGAAAGACCATTCTCGGAGTAGAATGATTAAAGTAAAGGGGAAATAATGGAAATCACGAAATGTATTTAGCAGGAAATTGATGAGAAATACAGTAAATTCATGCAATGAGATATACTATGGGGTGCAAATTTATACCATTCTTAAAGGCCATAACAGTTTTGCGAATATGAATACTGTACTTTGCATGAACAGCAAATAAACCGGACTATGAATATTGCTTATATTTGTAATTTAAATTAGATTAAATTTGAGCTTTAAAGAGATTTTCAAAAACTAAGAACTATAGAGGAAAATTTCGATGTAGAAATGTTAACGGCGGATTTTTAAATTTTCAAGATAATTACAATAAGGAAGCTCATGTGTCAGACAGTTAAATATAATGTAAAATAAAATATAAAATTGACTATTGCTTATAAGTTTCGTTCAACAAAATCCCATTTTGTGGTCAATTTCAATCTCAGTAAACTCATGCGCACAGCACACGTTAAAAAACTTTTCCTAACGGTAATTTAATTTAGGATTGAAAACGTTTAATTTCACCTTCCTCTGGTATATATTCCCCTCCCACATAATATTTTCAATCAAAGCAAATAATGACTCCCCCACAAGTCACGTATTATTTCTCATATATCCTGGATTTAATATTATGATGAAGAACCAACCGTAGAAGAGCCGTTGTTGATGTTGGATTCTTTTTTTAATGGTTGAATAACCTTTCATAATTCCGATCAAAATATTATATAGAAAGGTAGTTTATTGTATGTTGAGAGCTACTAACACTCTGATGGATGGATGACTGCTGCCTACATTTGATGATGCAAGAGAAAGTATGAAATAATAATTACGAACTTCCATAGAAAGGAAATTTGGTATTAATAATAGAAAGTTTATTGTTTTCATATCGTTTGTTTGGAAGAAGATTAATTGGACTTGTATAACTCAAGACCATAAAGTATTATGATATTTCCCACTTCTTGACCTTGCCTTTCCTTTCCTGATCGAGTCCTATTGTTTTGGGACTTAGAGATAAAGTTATCTACAATAATCAATGAATCTTCATTTTATGACTAATGTTATTCTTCTTTATCTTTAATCAATGTAGTAAACAAATTAACTTTATTCGATTTTACATTATTTGCTTCCGAAAAGTTATGCTTTTTAGTAAAGAAAATAATATTTTACTACCTAACTTTCAGCATTTACTACCTAACTTTCAGCTGTTGATAAAATCAAGAAATGAAATAATATCAGACATTTCAAACAAAAGTAGCGGAAATGTCTGAAACTTTGACGAAAAGAGGAAAAAGCGATGAGTTGACAAGTGATGATTATGATATTGTTAACTTGTATAAAACTGAATGTTTGTTTTGACCGGAATAAATAATGCAAACATCATTTCGATTGATGAAGAAACACATTAGTAGGTACAAAGTCACAATTAATTGTGTTGTCATACATCGGTATTATATATGAAATCTGCCAAAACAAACCATATTGCTGAAATACGATTGTCATTTCAGAAGGGAATTAGTACTTTAATTCTTCATCTTGAAGATAGTGAGTATCTGATTAAAATTTTGAATTCGTCTCTTTGATCTGGATATAATTTCGCAAAATTAGTATTAGCATATTCTCAGATATCTGAAATTACATTTGGAAAAGACTATCAAATATGATATTACAGCGGGCACGCTTATTTACCGCGGAGATATCTTTTACAAGCATATCTCACAGGTGACTAATTCAGTTAAATTTTGCTGAGTGACAAGTACACAGCTTACTATGTGCATGTTAGGGAAGCGGGTACCAAGCAAGACATGATACGCAAAGACTCTCTATTCCAACAAGAAAGCTGTACAATCCTTATATACTGGGGCAAGCCGGGCACCTGAATAATTATGAGTGCATATATAACCATGTCAAATTAGTCAAAATGACTTGTTTTCCTTGTCAGCTTAACAGTGTCACTCACTGCACCAAGTTTAAGCAGTCGGCCAGTCGTGACAATGCACGCTAATTTGGAAAATGGATATTTTATGAGCAAACAGTTACTTTATCATTATGATACAATTCAGTGCTGTAATAAGATAAGGTGTTTAGTGGACAGAACAGTGATGATTCTCCTCAGAAGGCGAGTGCTTTATATTCATTTTATATGTATCAAAAAAGCAATGGGGAAGGTTCAGCACTTATTCACCAGAAACTCAGTTACACCAGACAGGCAGAAATTTTGACCAACTGCAACTGAGGGGTTCAAACTTAACTTCAAACCCCATCCAGTCTGTGAACATTTTATTAGTTTCGCATAATATTTTCTAGACAAAATATTTTTTTACTGTTCTTGTGTATCAGTGAAAATGATCAAAGTTGCACTAAAAATGCAGAAAATCTCAAACATATCAAAAATAATATTTATAATTATGTTTTAAAACATATCCAATATAACACTCTGTAATTTGTATTTGAGGCTTGTATCAGTATATTAACTGAGGCGATCTCTTACTTGAGGATATAAGATATATTACGGAACTATACAGTTCATTTTTAATATTCTGCTGATTATTTGACAAAACAACATTATAATCCAAAACTTTACACTATTGAGGATATATAAGCATTTTCCACTGTCAAAATTAATATGAATGTATGATTTCTTTTTAATTTGATAAAAATTATAATTATTTTCAAATAACACTAACACATCCATGTAGAGTATATAGTAATTAAAAATATGAGTTATATATATAGGTTAATGAAGCACAACAATTCCAGATTAATACAAAATATTTCTGCAACAGGAAGCAATAATTACTCTGTATTGGTTATATATGAACATGGAAGAATGATTATCAGGATCAAATATTTTACTGCTGGGTATAGCCAATTACTATTTGATTTAATGCAGGCTATGATATACAACATTAATTTCACTTTATTACATGAGACATACTAAATTTAACTTTTTTTTCTCATTATATGCTCGGTGCGAAAAAGTCAACGATGTGGATTAATGTCGAGAAGAGATATTATTGCAAATCCAATATAAATATCAGAGCTGCTCAGTTTACCCAATATTTAGATTTTACTACTGCTTTCGATACTTGTAAAAAGTATAGTGTGGTCTCTTAAAAATAAATGTCATAAAATTAAAAGTAAATTGAAGTAAGTTGTTGTAACGAGTAATATAAAATGTATTTAAGTAACAAGGTCTGTTTCCTTCATCACAATTAGGTTTTGGCAATGAATGCAATCACAGTTTACGTTTCAATATTTTGTGCAAAATCTCCAAAAGTCACCTGCATGAACGGAAATGATCAAGAAAAATTTCCATGCTTACAGTACAACTTATATCATGATATCTAATGCAGTTTAACATCTGTTTACACCTAGATTGATTTCGTATACTTTATAATACAAACAATAGTATTATCACTTATCAAGAAAATTATTGTTCCCTGTGTTTCCAATCAAGCAAATCTAATACACTTGTAGCAGTCATATCGGAAAACGAAGTTGAAACTGTAAAATGTCTTATCAATATTACACTTTTGAATATTTAGTAATAAGCTAATAGGAGAAGTTATTATTTTTGATATGTTTGATAACTTTCTTTATACAAACCCATACTTATAGATGTACCCGGAAGCTATAAATGACTTTGGAATTTGTATATAATTATCTGATTTTTTAATTGACTTTGTAAGGTGATTGAACGTGGACAGGAAAGTCCTGTCTCCTCCTCCTACTACTCTGTTCTGTGACTATCCTACGCTTCATCATGGAATTTTTTTAGCTTCGAGGAAAATTAATAAAATTGCGGATATTCTTAAGATGAAGACTTCGGATTAAGTCTCCATTTGGAAGTGGTCTCACTCCGGGATATGTGACTCAACCAATCAGCTTGTCTCAGTACTAACATGCAAGATCTTCAAAAACGATCTATCTCATCGAAATATACGATTAACGGAATGTCAAAATCACATTTAAAATAAAAACAAATTTTGATACAGTAGAACATGAATAAATCAGGAAACGTAACAAAATACATTTTACAATTGTGAAGAGAACTAACACCTGGAAAGAACGTAACATTAGGGAATCTATGGAAATAATAAAGATGAAGAAAGAAACCATGAACGATAAAGTTGGTCTCTACAATCTTAAAAACTGGACTTGCATAATTAACAAACTATATATTTGATGTTACAACTATTGTAAATTTTACATCGTCTTGATAAAAGTGAAGGAACTTCGCTAAAATATTGACAAAGAATTTTATTTCATTTATGGATTTTTGACTCGGAGAACTTTAACATTTCAAGTAGAATTTGAATAAAAAGAAGTTTTGAAGAAACAGTAAGTTCGACTGCTGATGCAGAGTGTGCTGAACCAGCTCAGATTTTGAAATATTTTTCTGGCAGTGGTTTTACAAGCAGTTTTTCCATTTTCTTCAGTAGATTATAACTCCATATCCATATCAGAAACTTCGCAAATCAAAATTGTGTGATTAAACATATGACCAATATTATGTGATTGCTATCAACATCTAAAACCAATTGCAAATCAGTTATTAATATTTACTGGTGACTAAAGAGGGATTTGAATTCGATGGATTTTACAAAAATGGTTTTTCATTTCGAATGTTGAGGTCAGTTCGACCTTGTAGTGACTGTGGAGGATGGTGGTAAATTTTGTTGTGACTAATATTGTTCTTGTGAGGGGGAGGAGAGAAGAAAGAAAAATCTCAATATGGTTAAAAGTCGTAATTTATTAATAGTATAAGCTTTTAAAATGCCCGTGGGTACACGAAAGGTTACAATATTAGCATCGTTTACCACCCACTTCTAAAATATTCAGATAAGGCATAAAAAATAGTTTTAAACTTGACATTGAATTTTGAAATATCAGCAATAATCCGTATTTTCTGAATACAAAACTGTCTGTGAACGAAAAGACATTTCTTAAATTAACTATATTTGAGCTATGTGTGATTGCAACTACTTGTTCAAAGTTACTTGAGATTAATGTTGTTACCGTATTAAAATGTTCAGACATGGCAGGTTACACCGCTGTGAAAGTGTATGTTACTTGTCGTAAAAGAATCGTTATACTGATATCTATACGCAGAATCGACATGAAAACGCCAGCTAACCTTTTCAATAAATATAATACATTAAACCACAAAACTCTTCTAAAGACTCATCCCATGTTGGAAAAAAATGGAAATACAGTACTCCCCTGAAAGTCTACACCCGTCACGCATCAAATGTTTCTTGGAACCCATTTTTCAAAAGACTGCGAAGTGTTTCCGTTGTGGTTCTGTGAGCATCGTCGTCGTCGGGCTTGAAACACTTGCCTTTCTTTCAGTCAGACAGTTCTTTAGATGCGGAAAGAGCTAGAAATTCAATGGAGAAAAATCTCTCGAAGAAACGGTATTATATATTACAGTCAAACAGCAGTGACCACTCGATCATTTATATTATGACTGTTCAATCTTTATGTTCTAAGTGACGTCTTAGCAAACAAATACGATGAGAAAACAATCCACTTTTTTACTGATGAAGCGGAAAATACTAAAATGTAGATGCTTTGCTACTATAGATTGACTTATTTTCTCGTTTAAATAATTTCAATTTTATAATAAATTGTCGTTAGAAACTTTCATTGAAAATTAGCGTGTTTTATCTTATCTTCTGAGAAACTAAAATATATTATAATTATACAAAACAGGATCTGTTATGATAGAATGACGAGTACGCACGCGATACTACCACATCCACTATAAACACGGGAACTATAATGAAAACAACAATGTTCCAAATAAATAACAATAGGGAAATGATATAAAGTAATGTGCACTACAAATACAAATTACTGGATGAGTTATCGGCGCATATTTTAACAGTACGATAACACAGTCTATTATAGTTATTTTGCGTTTTCCCGCGTTTTCAGTTTATTGTTTTTTTCTAGATCAATATGATTGTATTTTACACTGAGTAAAGTCAGAGTTAGCTTAGGTTAGGTAGTCTTCTATGGGAGTTTGTGAGTTTCCCAGACTTGTATTTTTGTGTAGCTTATATATTGATAACCGCTTGTTTAAATATTTTCCAATAAATCAATAATATTAGTGAATTTTGATCTAATATTTCTGTTTAGTTCATGTCATTATAAGAAATTTGCCACTTTTTTTTTTAAATAAAAGAGCATTCTTATCTTATTACTGTTTTAAAATAATTATTACAGGTCATCAGCCAAGAAATGTTTTGTATGTCTAGAGATAATTTTTTTCCAAGAAATAAGTTTTAAATGGTAAAGTTTTGATGGGCTCAAAGCGAGTTAGAACTTTTGCTTATGCTACTGGTAAAGTGTGTAATATAAGATAATAAGGTAATGGTATTTAATTCGAACCTATCCCAATGACACAAACTCATCATTCAAACGCTCTAATCTGTTCTTGCTAGTCTCTATTAGAATATAATTAATTAACTTATTTTTCAAATTTATGTGAGAATTGCTAAAATATGTAACAAAAAAATCTACATTTTTTTTAATTCGGGAAAAGCAGTGAAATTGCATCACTGTAAATAAGTTGCAACGAGAAAATTAAATTGTTTAATCACAACCGGTACCACAGAAGATCAGACTCACCTTGATTAAAGGAGTATATTTTCACAGTGGGAATAATCTTTTCCAACACAGCTTAACGGTCTCTTAGGAAAACGAGTACAATAGAGAACAAAGAAAGTAAAACGG
>JAQIWE010003556.1:0-11682 GCA_034698565.1 Campodea plusiochaeta | reverse complement strand
TAGCAAACGAAACGTCAATCCAGTATTTTATTGTGTTTTGAAGTGGTCTAATCCATAATTTGAAGATGAATTATTAGAAAGAATGATTATTTTTAAAGGTAACCTTCAAGTCCTTCATAGTAAAGTTATCCCGCTATTATAAATTCACCAACGATTAGTAAATTTCCCAGAGTCAAAACTTGTATTGCAATGAATGTTTATGGTTGACTTTGATTAGAGATTGACTCACCCTCCGTTATTATAATTGTATACTGTTGAAATTACGACACCAAATATATCCGCAATATAAGAATGGTATACTGATAATTGTTTTTAATTTTCGTTTGTTTGTATGAATATTTTTTATTTTGTTTTCAGTTACATGTAATTTACTATAAAGGATTCAGCAATAACTGACTTAGTAGTTCATTGGTTATAATTATGTTATCTTGAATATAATTATTTTATCTAATATAGAGTACGGCAGTGAGATGTATATAAATCAAAATCATGTCTCAATTCATAATTATACAGTTTCTTGTATATAAAAGATTAATGAAATGAAATTAAATGCTTCTGAAATTCCACCATAATTCATTTTACAGTATCCCCATTTGAAATAATTAAATTATTAAAATTATACTGCTGGATGTATTTCATTAGTTTCTAAGTAAACTTACTTGAACGGAAATATGAACAGGAATAGAAAACGATGTAGTTATAGTAAGTCAATGAATAAGTTTCAAAATATTGAAAACAAACATACTTCAAAATTCTACCAAAAATTATCCCTACATTACAACAATTCTGTGTAGAGCACCATACTTACTCAGTGTTAAAAAAGTTCTTCTTTGAATCTTTTTATCCTCTAATTCAAGACGAGAACAATAGAAAGTTTTTTCCTCATTTTTCTTTCTTATATCCTCCATTCTCTGACAGACACATGTATTCAGCTCTCGTTAGTCCCAACAAACTGCTACGTTTTGCCTTGCCTTTTGTTTACTTTGTAATCAATCAAAGTGTGAAAAGAAGAACCTAAGTAGCCTCACAAGTAGATTCGTGATGTCCATTTTTAAATATTTTTTTACGAGATGAATCCAACATGCTTTGGTGGTCGCGTAAGTGGAAGGATGGAACACTAATTGTGAAATTCACGCACACGTAACTTACGGATGCGCAGAATATAAGCTGTGTCACAGGGTGCTTTCTTTCAAGAGGGACTCACAGCATTTTTAATGGTTACACCTAGTAAATTATACAGATTTTCGAATACTTTACAAAAAAATCAGAAAGAGTAATAGTAAAATAATATTGAGAGTTTACAAAAAATTAACATAAATACATAATGGTTATAGTACAGGCAGCGTCAGTAGGAAAGAAAATACATCATGACAATAATTATACTGTTAAGGGAAAATGCGAAATAATTAATGAATTATTGTTTTCGTTTCATTATAAAGATAAACAGAACGTTTATATCTAAAATTCCTCATTCATATTTCAGACTTATTCTATTGATATAAATGAATTAAGCCGACTTTACATTAGAATAATAAATTAAGAACAAGAAAAAATTTAAACTCTTGTGGGAATAGAACCCACAACCTTTGTATTAAAACGACTTAATATAGTTTATGGAATATTTCCAAATATAAAATGTATAACTTCTTAACTTTTTATTTGTTTATCATATTTACAATATAAAAACTCCCCCAATTTTGATAACAATTGTTCCGAGTTACCGATGATTTGTTACAAATATTTTTACTTTACCACCTATTGGTATAATTAAATACCGATGGAATATTATAAATCTTTTAATAAAGTGTAAACATTTTTGAACTCTGTCTGAGCATTAATAACCTCTCACTGAACATCAATAAAGCAACTGAATGTAAGAACACACTAGTCTTGAGCCCTATTATACTGATCAACTTTGAATTTGCGGCTGAACACTTTGGAATCCTGTGTACATATTTTTCAGCTGTGAACTGGAAAGTGATTAGAATTAATAAAACAGCAGATGCGATAACACACCTTAATTCGTGTCATTTGAATATAATATGACGGGCAAAAATAGTTCAATTTGAAAGAAAAAAAATCATATCAAAACTTGAATAGGTTGATGAGAACGTTTAAAATAAAAATCACTTTACTCAAGTTTAATTCCTTGTAATATAGTAAAATTTATCAATAAATAAATTTTACATTTTTTAGACTAATAAATTCTATTTTCTGTGATAATATTTTTCAATATATATACATATTTCATAATACAGTATAAAATTCCATTTTATATTTATATACTCTTTCCAGAATAAGTATCTACAAATGATTTGTTTTTTCATTTTTTCTTCAGTTAGTAAAATTCCAATATTTTGTATTTACGATAATCTATGATTCAAAGTTGAATAAAAAATAAGTTTATATTTTCCAGCTGGAGAAACTTAAAAGCATGTTTTAGCAGTTTGACGATAACATCAAGTTCATTACTAATCTGTTACTGAACTGTAGCAAACAATAATTTTCTTTCGAAATAAAACAAAACTGAAATAAACATGAGCGTGTTGGAATACTTCCGGAAGAGTATACTATCATCAATACCATTACTGAAAACCCCACAATACTGCGTTATTATAAAAACTAATTCTTATATCGCATTAGGCATATAATAGCACTCATTTTAACCCCAAGCAGTGTGTGAAAGAACCTTCAAAAAGACATTCATTTGAGTTTTTCTTCTGCTCAGTTAGCTGCGGAAAAAGAATGAATGAACTTTCTGAATGGATGTTTTTAAAGAGGTTGAGTACAATGTATAGGCGCCATCCTGTCTGCCGCTGCCAAGGATTTTTTTCAATGGTGACTGCACCTTCTTTTTTCTCTGGTGGTCTTCTGTGAGGTCTTAACTTTAAAGCTGATTAAGTTGAGTGTACTATTGAAATATCGACAGGTATTAGACACTTAATGTGAGACTTCCGACTAATCGCATTAAATTTGTTTGCACGTATTGTACAAATGTTTGACGAAATATCGGCACTTTAGCAAAATGGGAATTGCTGGGGAAGTTTTTCGGTATTTAGAATTTAAACTTTGGTATTTCAATCCCGTATGAATGACCAGTTCAAAATAGGAGTGTTTACAGAAAGATATATACGAGTTCTGAAAAAATATAAGAAATTGTAATTCGCTGTCTACCTTTTTGCAGGCCACCAACCTTTTAGGCAGAAGATTCTGAGAATTTCAGCAAATTATGTTTCAGATTATGTATGAATTATAAACTTAAAGCTACAATAGCATAATTATTTAAACATAACTGCTGACAATAAATAAACAAGTCACGTTACTGGTTGAAGTCATTTTGGAATGGTTTTCCTCATCGATATTTGTCTCAGTCCAACATTGAACATATTCAAAAATAAAACTATAGCACTTCTTCATGTTAGAGCTAATGATTGATCCTTATTAAAGAAAAGATTGCAATTTCACTATCTTTAATATTACAACATATATATTTTTCAAAACATATATTTTCTTCAAAATGTCTTTTACACTATTTATATAACTATACTGTTGCTCTCCGCTAGCATCTTTTGTCATAATAATAATATTTTTTATACTATTATTTTCTTTTGGTATGTTTTTGTTCATGCAGTTTATATACACTTTTAATCAAATGAATGTGGTTGAGTGTAAGAGAGGACAACTCTGTCCTAACAGTGATACAAAAATAAAGAAAGTTTATTATTATTATTATTTAGCCAGAACTTCAGGTCCAGACAATTATAATACATCTGGATCTGGAGTAAAACAACCAGGTTCATGAGATAAACTGATGAGTGTATTCAACTTTCCGTATCGAACTCAAAACAAATGTATAGTGATGTTGAGGTCTTCAGTAATAAAATCGGATAAGGAATTCAAGAGAAATTAACAAGTTTTTGCTAACATAATCATTGCGAATTTATCAGTAAGTAATAAAAATGCAATATTAACTATATGGAAATTGATTTTCTTTTTCTGGGAATGTATAAATTATGAACTATAAAATTAACAGCCATACTGCGATACAATTTTCTTAAAACAACGATGTCCAAACAATGAAGATGAGTACTATGTAAATCTGAAAATTGAGAATTTTAACCATAAGTTTACAATTAATATTAATATTGTAAAATTTATAGGTCAGGATATATTTTGATGGTGCAAACTTTCCGGATCGCTCTGAATAACGGATGTGGCAGCATTTGTGTAATATTCTAGCTCATTCTTTAAATACCACTTAATAAACTACTTCGAGTTTTGAAAAGAAATTTCTTTCATTCTGCGTCAGTGTCTCATTTTTCTGAGAGTTTGAGAGATGCTGAACTCACACGATTCTAATATTAAAAGAATCATTTAGCTTCAAGATGATTCAGCAAGGTGACTTCATGTGCACAATGGACAATGGCTGCTTCTGCTTTTCTGTTTGCATGTACAACTTTTAAAAATGCCACTTATGACTTTTGTTTAGAAACGTGAATAGAAAACAATGATAGAGATGTGCCAGATTTTACTAGACAGGTAGATATTTATTTTTATATGAATTGACTAAAAAATTGTTAGCAGTTGTTAGAGTTAAGTTAATCTTCATGGTAAGTATGACCTATAGTTTTTTCGCTGTACCAAAAACAAAAAATATATATTGAGTTTAATATATTTTCAAAGAAGAACTCTAGTCACAATTTGAATTCTCAGTTTCTTCATCTACATTTTTACATGCTGCTTAGACAAAAACTGAACTGCTTGTGAGTTGGTAGGAAACAAGAGTAGTTATGATCATGGAATGTGGAGTTATGGAGAAAGTGGAAGAAAATAATGCAAATGTGAAACTAAAAATCGTAAATATTATTTAAATTCAACAAAATTTTCTGTTATATGTTTTTTTTTCTTACTACACTTATGAATTTTCGTCCAACTCTCGTCGATATGATTTCCTGTTGAATAGTCACTATAGTGAAATTAATCCATGCACATTTCTACGTCAGTCCATCTACCTTGATGTTTGTGAGAACGGATGTGAGTCTATAGACCCCCCTTTAAGATAGGATTGTTAGCAGGTGATGTGTGCTCAAAGACTCATCTCATGCCTATATAGTATATGAGTATTGAGCAGAAATGACAAAAAAGGAATTTACAAACAGCAGGAAACGTTAAATAACTTGATTGGATGTTAGGATATACAGTAACTGAGTAAGACTGCTACTTTTTCTGATGAAAGATTAGTAACTGCACATAAAACTAAATGTTGTCATTGATGAAGAACGCTGGAATGTATTTTGCTTTGGAAATAGATATATAGCCTACTGTACAGGTCACAATTCTTTTCTCGTTTTTACTATACATTTTGCGCTAGTTTTTAAAATAAGCCGCGTGAATACGAAAAATAGATAAAATTTTAAACTGCTGTTGTAACACATTTAGAGAAAAAAAAATCGAGATAATGGTTAAATAAACGCATAATTATAATTATATTTTCCAAATCTTTGAAATACAATGTTTATAAAGCACCAAAATGGTATTATAGTATGTTACAAATCATTCTTCAATTTAAGTTTACTTGTTGAAAGAAAGTTTCTTTCAATAAAGAAAAATAAATGAGAAAAATGATTTACTATACGTATATATTTTTTAATCAGAATTTTCATACTATACTTTACACTACTGAAAAAGCCTAATTATTATATATATATATAGACGAAATGTTTGCAAGAACAACGTTTTTGACAGTTGAGCAATAATGGGAGTAAATTCTAGATGTTATAATAATAAATTACAGTGCATAGTAGTAGATTTCTCATTTTATTAATCTGAACTGTATACCTAATTATATATGATGTACCATATCGAAATTTTATTATCAAGAACATGTAATATCAGTTGTTAAAAATAATGCAAGACATATAAAAATACATTGTTATTCTCTCTGAATATAATTAAATATTAAACTATCATAAAAACGTAGGTGATGTGATTTTGAATATTGGCAGTATCAATAAAATCAAACTTTATTCTCTGCCATTTTCTCTCTATAGGACAGCACATAAAGTTCATTATTGTGTTATCGTCACAAATACATTTCAATATTATTTTAATTTCAAAGTGCTGAATCATCATGATGAGATTCGTTCAGTTTTCACACCTGTTTCTTATAACTATAACAGAATACCTATATTTCTTATTACCGAACACCTAAGCCAAATCCTCAGAGGAACAAAAAAAAATCGTGACTTACTCTTTATTCGAAAGTGTTTCTTGCAATGTATTCATTCAGTTAACAAACTACTGAGGGCTTCTGTGTTGCCTGTCATTCACATGTTTGTACACATTTTGATGAATCACATTTCTTTTCAATAGGCAAAATGTACAATACAGATAATTTGAGGTTCACTGTTTGTAACGTCTTTTGTAACAGAATATTTATTTCTTTACAAATATGAGAACTATTTTAATCTACTTCAAACAAAGATTTCATGATGAGAGTACTTATTATTGATGCTTCGATATCACAGTTCCATAATCATAGTGTTTAATCTTTCTGAGTAAATGTAATTTACATACTAAATATAATAATGTTAATATTAAACTCGTGACTTAGGATTAACAAGTGGTTCTCTACTGAATCATTTGTTCAGTCCAATTTAGTCATACAAAAAAAATATACATGATAACAGAAAAATTAAAGATTACAGTACCTATTGTCTGCTATATCTTAACTCCAGAAGTCCTGAATCTCCAGATATATAAAAAAAATCTCCTTCAAATGGCTCTTAAATATTACTTAAGAATGTACTCAGATATAGGGGACTTCAAAGCAAAATGGGCTTATTGTTTAGTATCTTATAATTTATATATTTAACTGGAATTATTGTCAAATACATAGTCTAGATGATATTCTCAGTTTCTGTAGATATGTTGATCGCAAGCTTTGTTACACGCGGACAAACAAACGGATGAACGAACAGACACAGTGATTGTATTAGATACATTTTGAGAAAGTTGCGAACGCACCTAAAAAGAAGCAGGGATAGAGATTCGTCGAAGAAAAATGTAACTGGGAAAGTAGTTTTTCTCTAAACACAAAAAAGTGAGTAATCCCCTTTTTCATTTTTAAAGTTCAGTTATAAATTCTATTTCACCTATCACAAGTGTATTTCATTATTACAGCAGATAAAAAAATCCGACAGAATTTCATTAACTTTGAGTTCTCCCACAACATATATATACATTGCATAAATATTGGAGTTTAGAGCACAATATTCATTTAGAGGAAAACTTTCTCGAAGAGCCCTCTAATGATTCCATTTATCAATTCTATATACCTTTAACTTCTTTACCAATGGTATCATTAGCAGTAAAGAGATGGTGATTAGCGACTTTTAAGAAGCTTCTATATAGTCATTCGGTTATGCAATATTGATGTGAATGTATTTATAATTCGTATATGATACAAAATTGTATAATGAAATGTTGATTACTAAAAAGATGAAGAATACAATAACTATCATAATTATATGAATATTCTACACTGATGCTGATTTATTTATATAATACTAGCGACCCGTTCCGGTTTTGCTCGGATATACGTCCGTTACCGGAAGGTAATTTTCAAAATAATAATTTCTCTGAAGGTTCTCCATGGAGCAGAAGTCTGGGGTGGCAAGGTTCTTTTACAATACAACGAAAGAATTCTAGTTTCTGTCACAAGACCTTCCCTTACCAGTATACGTAAGGGAATAAGGTCTTGTGACAGAAACTAGACCAGTATTTGCAGGTGCTGTCTGGCAGTACTGGCACTGCTGCTCCTCTAAGTTTGCAAACATACAAAATTTGAGAAAACTTTAAAATCGATATGAAAAAGAGATCGATATGAAAAAGACATTAAATGGACAGAGATTAAACATCCGTCAGATCACACGCCTGAAATTTGCAGTTTGGAATCCTGATAGTTTATTAGCCCCAGTAACAATAATTTCTACAGATGATTCCGAATCCAGTTTTTTTTTTAATTTAACTTTTTCCTATGATATTATAAATTATGTGGAACCCTGTAAACCGATATAAATTCCGTTAATTTTATTAAACGTGTAGTTTTTTTCAGTTGGAGGTAAGCATTTCCCAACACAAAGTACAGTTTTACTTTCTTTGTTTTCTGTTGTACTCGATCTCTCAGGGACCGATAAGCTGTGTGGAAAATGGGACGTCATGCTGTAAAAACATGGGCCTTTAAGTAAAATGTACTATACACTGAAATCCAGCACTGAATAAAGTAATAAGCATAAAGCCTTTCCGCTACCAGCATACCCTGAATTTAAATTGACTGCTCGTGACCATATATACTTCGAGATTAAAATGTATAACTTGTTACTACGCCGAGTTATGTAGTACTTTTCTTAAATTTATAACATATATATTTTGCGGTTTTAGAAAGTTTAAATTTGCGGTTTTGTGTTCTTTTATTTGCGGTTTTAGGTTGTCTATTCCTATTTCCTTTGCGGTTTTTGGTATAGTTTTTGCGCTTTTTGGCTGCACCCAAGAAAACGTATAGATGCATAATATTACATGTAAAGAACTATAAACTCAAAATTAGAAAGGATGTAAATAAATATATTTATAGCCTATTGTAATTAAACTAATCCAATCTGCATGCAAAATTACGGATGCAGCATTGCGCATGAAATAATAATATTTTGAACTAACCTGACTTAACTTATTTGAAATCAGACCAATAATACGCAGAAGTGTGAAAACAAGATGACACATTCACTGGCATGTATATAATTTCTTTGAACTTCCTTGTATGAAATGTAAAGGAATTTCTTCTGAAAGAAATAACTAGACTTATATATTTATGTTATAGTCCTGTAAATATATTAATATACAACATAAGCGCACAACAAAATGAAATACACCTAACATTTATTACCCCCATTCTAACATATATCAATGAGACGTACATTGAAAACGGTCTCAACCTCCACATGGCCTAGCTCACCCACACCACATAATTAAAATATTTCTTTAAAAATTATTTCTCTAAACCCAAGACATTAATCTTCGAAGTCATTGTTTACAATATACGAGTCACATTACTACCAAAATTAATTGATGCTTGTAATAATGGTTTGAGAAGTGGAGCCATCTATCAATCTCAGCGGGAACTATGACGTTGAGGGTGCTGGGTGTCCTCTGCCCCTCCCTTTTATGTGGGGAGTATTGGTTAAGAAGCTTTACAGCTGTCTTACCTGCTTAAAATCATGATGAAGTGCTCAGACTGAACGCAGCGCACGGACAGACAAGACGGATGTATAAACCACTGGCGTAGCAAGGCACTTCATGGTCGAATTATTGCCTTATTATTCGAAATAGTCCAGTATATTAAAAAAATTGCTGATTCCGGTTATGGTCAAGTTGTCAACACATATTGCAAAAATCATTGACATTTTTGTAGTTAGCACATATTAAATTAGCTTTGGTATTGCAATTCATGAGAATAAATTTAAAGGAGTGCACCGGCCTAGATAGAGGTGACCAGTTTCCAGTACAATATCGAGGGTTCATCCTATTCATTCAGACACCAATTGAATATAATGAACCCTCGAAATTGCACTGGAAACTGGTCAAAATGGGTTAAAATTGGAAGTTATCGGAAATAATCAAAATTATCTTTGCTCGGGACAGTGGCGCTTCACGAACAGTTTGTGTCTCCGACGATTTCTGTTTCAAACTTCTACGAGATTTTCTTTAGGAAAATCTGAGTTCGCAAGTATCGCCACTTAATTCCCATGAACCCAGCACTGATTTTGGATAGTGACAATTTTTTATTTTGTTTTAAAGAAAAACATCCATTTTTTTTTTATTTAAAAGTCTTATATTCTTGTGTAAAAATTAAATTATTATTATTAATGAAGAGGAAAAAATATGCTTTCACTTTAGCTCAAGATTCGTTCATTATTCATAAAAATGCGTGTTGTGTTTGACCCAAAACTAATGTGTTTAATGATGGTGCCTCTCAAAATTTTCAGTATCTCACAGTTTCAGTATCAGTTGCTAATACAAGCTCACTCTCACCCGTTACAAACATGAAACACTATCAAAATATTATAAAAATTTTGTCTAATTTCAGAAAATTTCAGTAAAAATAGTTCAAAAATGGTGCGTTTTTAATTAAATATAATTTTCAAAATTTTCTTTGCACGCGCTAACCATGGTGGTACTTCGCGGACGGTCTGTGACGCCGTTCGGTTTTCGTCTCCCTAATTCGAGTCTGATGCTGGGGCCCCTATATTGTGAATACCGGAAGGGGCTTTTCAAGACAGTCCGACATTGTATAATTGTGTAAAATTGATTTTACTAAAATACAAAAAGAAAATGAGCATAATAATCTGAATTATTATCTTTACAGAAATTTCACAGGAACATCTATTATAGATCTAGAAATTATTGCTCAAACAAAATGCAACAAAGTTGTCCCATTTAACTCCTGGTCCACTGAATTTTCTTCTACAGCATAGTTTCTGTACTTTTGAATGTAAATGATATTCTCTTATCATTATTTTTTCTAGATAAAATTCACAATTCTTTTGACGTGAAAAATATCAGTGAGAAAATGCCGTCAATGTGGTCAATTTTGATTTTTTGAAACATATAGATATAGTGTAATCAGATTATAGTTCTTTTTAAACCAATTATTCCTTCCATATAATAAGAACTGATTAAATTTGCAACTGAGATGATCCCTTTCCTGTATTGCCCTCTCCGTTGCCCATGAGGTAATACATGGAGCGAGCGTGGCATCTCCTGTGAATTTATGATTCCTTGATGAAAACAAGCTCCAGCAGGGGGTCTACTACAAATGGCATTCCTGCATCTCCTGCTTAGCAAATGAGATTAGCATCAGGTTTTTGAGATAAAGAGTAAGTTGTTCAGGTGGTGTCAAGTAAACATAAAATATAGAACGATTAAAGTCCTTTCTAATTTAGATTGGTGTATATCTTTTGTATGTATTCTTAAAAGATACATAAAGCTGCTTTTATAATAGTGTTTATTTGTTGTAGTGGTTTAATAGATTGTTATGTGGTGACCAAGTACGGAGATAGTTGAGGAGATAACAGTCTTTGATTTTGTGTGATGCCGTTTATATGTATAGTATAATTGGTTAATGAAACTGTAGGTTCAGAGTAAAAAAAATGTAAGTTATTATAAATACTGTTAAGAAATATTTATTTAATCACTAAACTAATTTTAATATACTTTTCATATTAAACTGTTGAAAACAAATTATTTCGTGATGTAAACCTGAACTAATGCAATCAAATGAAATTTCATTGTAAGCTTTGACTTTCTTTATTATATTTTATTTTATTTGTAGGTGATTCTGATAGTGATGCCGCCAAGACAGCTGTTCAAGAAACGAAACAGAGACGAGACACCAGCCGACTAGACGAGACAAAGAAAAATCTCGTCTCCTCTCGTTTTTCCGATTTTATTAACAGAAATTAAAAATAATTGAATTTATCTTTCTTCTTTGAATTTTCAGTATTTTTTTTAAACTTACAAGTGCAGAACAGAGCTCATTTACAACCAGGGCTAGTGTTGCCACCGAGCGAGACTTAGGGTAGTCTCGGTCTCGTCTCGTTTATTAGTACCTATTCTCGGTCTCGTCTC
>JAQIWE010003555.1:0-11683 GCA_034698565.1 Campodea plusiochaeta | reverse complement strand
TTATTAAGGGTGTAAGGTAATTTCAATGTATGAAATGTACATTTTTTATAATTATATCTGTATTTTTCAATTTATTTCGTAAACATTTAAAATTCTTTATCCATTAACTATGTTTAGCATAAAAATGTTCAAAAACCAGTCCACGTGGATATGGACGCTCCCTTACAGTAAGTTACTCCAATTATTTACTTGGCAAATGCGAAACGCCACCATGGTTAGTGCGAGCTAAGAAAATTCTGAAAAATTATTGTGAAAAATCTGTATTTTAGGCCATTTCATAAAATTTCGGCAACATTATTTCTATATATTTTATTAGAAAATATCCACACGGAAAAAAATAGAGTTATACTGTAGTATTTCAGTTATTATTTTATGAGAGGGACCCCAATATGAAAATTAAATAATTTTTTCTCCACTGGTTCTGACGTAATCATCTTTTAAATATAGTGCCAAAATACATGCTTACAAAAGTTAACAAAATTCCCAAATTGTTTTAATATTCAAATTTATAACTTTCTAAAAAGCAAATTATTAATTTTTGTTAGATTATCAGATATTGATATAAAACTTTTTCGGAGTGTTTTCCTATCTCAATTATATACTGTAATAATAATGCCACTATAACAAAAAAGTTATTGGGGATGGGGAATATTTTAAACAAAATAATTTAAAAATTTAAATTGAAATAATTTAAAATAATTTGTGTATATTTTGTGACATTGCAAGGGAGATCAACATAACCTAATTTTTTAGAATGATTTATTCTCAAAAACTTTTATTTTTGAACATTTCAAGAGCTAGAGCAATTTCTGAAATAATGATAAAAAGAGGAAGTTCGAATAATTTTATCTATTATTTACTATTTTAGAAAACTTATACTGATTATAGCCCTCTAAAATGGCGCCCTGCGATGTTGCTATTTTCTGACTCGTAAAAACATGACTTTTCTTAATTTACAGGAAAAAGGGGCCTAAAATAGTAAAATTATTGTTAAATTTAAAGAAAAATTATATAGGAAGCCACTCTACGGAAAAATTAACATTCTCAGTTTCTCACAGTAGGACACTCTACTGTAATGTGATAGTAATCTCTAATTTGAAAGATGATTTTATTGTAAATGATTGGTTTATTTAAGGGAAAAATAGTGTTGATAGGGGCGCCGTCACAGCTGCCCCCCCCCCCTCGATCCGGCACTCCAAGGGCTTAAGTACACTCTTTCATACTGGATATTTTCAATGTATGACAGTACTATATAAAAAAATAAGCTCTAAAAATAAGTTTGGCTAAGAAAATTAAGAATTGGTATTACCATATAGTTTCATTAGAAAACTAATTTTTTAAATGTACTCTCGAAATAAAAAAAATGAACTTCTACTCTCTTGCCTAAAAACTACCGTTCCATAATTTAATCTTTTATGGAAAAATACAAACCTGATCATTTTTATAAAATATAAGTAATTATTATTTAGGCATAAATATATAAGTTATATAAGGTTTAAAATATTTATCAGTTTATATTACAAATATAAATTATTCCCGTTAGGATCTTTTATAATGATACAGTTTGAACTTTTTAATTATTTTCATTTGCTTTTTCGTGTTGTCTCCTGTTCTCTACGTATATTTGCCCCTGTTTTAGGTTTTGTGATTTTCTGAAGATTCAGATACAATATGAAAATCCGGTAGAATTTGACATGCAGTGTGGTCCAAAAAAATGGGACCCCTATTTTTAGAAGGAGATATTTTCTGACATACTGATGGTAGAAAGATGAAATAAATATTATTTGAAAGAGAATCTTGTTATCTTTCCAAAAATGTATAGTTTCGTGATAATATATTCCATATTACGGCCGATACGGCCTTCTGCATAAAGTTTTACGTGAATGCAAGTTTTCTGATGAACTATAATATGTATCTATTACTCCTTTACATCCTCTAATAATAATAATTAAAAACACTTTCTATCTTTTTCTTGTCGTTTTACATACGATATAATTTTTTTTTTTTTTCCAGTTGCTGCGGTCATTCGCATTTTCTTTTCTTTGTAAAATTGGTCGGTATATGGCAAGGATTATCATAAAACTATATATGTCTGGAAAGAAAACAACGAAATATTTCATATGCACTTTGTTTCGAATTTTTATCTTCATTATTTCAGAAAATATGTCGTTCTATAAAAGGGTCCCATTTTTTATGAACCACCCTGTATATTTCTAAAAAGTTAATTTATCTCGGTGTATAATAATTTATTAACTGGCAGTTGAGTATTTGCCTTATATGATGCTATTTTTTATTTTTTAAATCATTTTTATTCTTCTTTTATAATATAGGCATTGTGAATTATTTTCTTCGTCTTTGATATTTCTTATGTATGGCAGCTTTGTTTATTCTTTCATTCTAATACAGTATATCAAATTATCAAAAATAAAATATAATAATTTTCCAATTTAGATGTTTTTGATATATCGTATTTATATAATTTTTTAAAGTAATTTGTTGTTTTTTAACCTGTTCTTTAGCTCCTTCTAATTGAATTCCATCTTTCCACCATGATATTGTAGCAGGAGGTCTTGATCCACTTGCTTGACATACTACTTGAGTATCTCTACCAGATGATAATGGTTGGTTACTACTAAGGAATCTCACATCCAAAGGTCGGTCTATTATACAAAAAAGAAAAACATTAGACTCACTAGTAAAAACTCTTTACAAATAATTACGAAATAATATTTATATATTTCAGGTTCAAGTATTATCATAACTGAAACTAGATTGTCCCATCAAATATTTCAGGTATTCAGAAGTCGAAGAATTTAACAATTTATGCTAACTTGAATGTAAAGAACATTTTATATTTTTTCATTGAAACCGGGCACGTTGGTAGCAGTACAAAATTATCTGTAGAAGAAGAAAATTATAATAAATTCACGTTTGGTAAGAATGCCAAACTGGAAAATATCATTATTAAGCATACATTGAAAAATCTATCACATTATTATCTAAAGCACGTGAATTATAGCAGATAGAAAACTTTTCCCGTTTCCGTATGTATAAAATAGGGTAAAATTATTCTTATTGATGGTGCAAAACAATGAAAATGTTCTATTCTTTCATTTCCATCTTATGAAGATCATTCTAACTTTCCTTTCGTGGAATATTTTCTTCAATATTCCAATATTTCCAATTGGTATGTTTGAGAATAAAAGATAAAGAAACAAAATCTATATTATACGAGCAGTATTTTATTAAAGAAAACTTTAGTTAGTGTACTGTAAAGTCAATGATTGGTTTAAATATTATTGAAAAAATAACTTTCAAAGAGTTTCTGTTGCCGTAGCGGCTAACATATAAACGAAATACCAAATGGGATAGCATCATGCCAGGAAAGTAAGGAATCGTGGATTCGAATCCCACCAGAGCTTTGAACGCTTTTTCTCCGATATTCTAAATATCAATTTAACTCTTAATAATGTTACAGTTGAAAAAAATCATTGAAATGTCTGATCTGGGTGTAATTCTCCAATGCAACTTTCATTTTGATAGACACATTGATGAAATTGTCAAGAAATCCTTTAGAGCCCTGGGTATGACAAAACGGTTCTCTAATAACTTTAAAAATTTACATACTCTCAAAGTTTTGTATTTTGCTCTTGTTAGATGTCATTTGTGCTATTGTTTATTAATCTGGTATCCTAACTTTAAAACATTGCAATCAAGAGTGGAAGCAGTTCAGAAGAAATTCATCAAATATATTTGTCATAAGGTTGGTTTGACGTATCATAATAATTTGTATGTTGAAATCTGCAAGGCTTTAGAAATCCCTACATTTTATGACTTTCAAAAGTCTCAACTTTTAAAATTTTTGGTTATAATTATTCGGCGCTGTCATCTTTCATTACTTCTTGCTACATTATGTTTTCGAATCTCTTCAATTAAAACTGGCTCATACATACCATTTAAAAACTCATATATTACATATAACGTATTTCCTTTTGCCATGTTCTATTACTAACTTTGTTTACCACCTGTCATTGTTCTAATTCATCTCATTATTATTATTATTATTTTACTTTATTGTCATTAAAATCATTATTGTATTTTATTTATCTCCACACTCACTTCTCTAGGAGAATATCCTGTATTGTACTGTGTTTAAATAAATAAATAAATTATGTAAAGGGTAGTCTCCATTGACATTGACGTTTTCAGTTTTAAGTCGTAGTAGAAGGGAGAAATTTTGGAAAACGATTGTTCACTTGCTTTTAAGTAATTATTTTTTATAGTTCATCAAATTCCCATTACTTTATATGGATGGGAGAAGAAAGAGCCATATTAACCTGATGATTTTTTCAAGTACCTTATCCCCTGTGATAAATGCTCAGTCAACTCAAGTTCATGCTATATAAACTAATGGAATTTTAGTCAACTTCACAAACTAATTAATGGTTCAATTCTTTTTAACCCTTGTACTGTGCTTTATTTAAAATTATTTAAAGACAGGTTTTAGAAATTTTAAAATTCTGTGATCATCAGAAATAAAAAAAAATTGAATTTTGTTGGCCTCATACTGAATATTATCAATACGTAAGATTAAAAATAATATTGATACAGACTTATTGCTTCATTATAAAAAAGGGGGGACACTTGATGCTATAAATTATATAACCAACACGACATCGTAACTTTATGTTGTTCAACTTTTCAACATACAAATTCAATAATTGACTTTCAGAAAACGTCCTTTTTTTTTTTTTTTTTTTTTTCATTTCACTTTATTTTACTTTTTAACATGTACATTGTAACATAATTTACATTTACCATAACAAATCGCTGAAGTAATTTTAACTGACTTAAAAAATCAGTTCTCTGTTCATTATTATGGAATCTTCCATTTTGATTGGATGAAAATTAATAAAGTGATTGGTTTTGAAAAACTCTGATATCTTATTCTAAGGTCATTTTGCAAAATTTAGTCTTGTTAAATTTTCCTCAAATTAAGCTTACCTCACGCGGGGTTTAATTATTATTTGTACCTTACCATGTAGTATCTGATGTTATTGTAAATACAATATGTTTTTCTTTTCTTTTTTTTAGTGAATGAATAAATTTCCTCTCTTTATCTTTCTTGGGTGTGATTATATGAACGTGTGTTTGCCTCTTCTCTTTCTATTATATATCTCAATTGAATTGAGAACAAGAAAGTATCTGGCTTACTTCCAAAGAAGGCGGCGATTTTCCGTGTAATTGATTCTACCGTTGAAATTTCCATCAGGAGCCATAAATTGCCTTTCCTCCCCTCTTTATAATTGTTCTTGGAGAGAAATTGTGTGGGGAAAAAAAGGAAGGAATTATCACCATCCATTCACAATCCATTCAAAGAGAGATTTACAGCTTCACTTGTACCACAACTTCACATGTACCAGAACAGGAAGAGTTTGTGGGAGGGAAAATTATCTTGTCTTATACTGTCATTCACATTTCGATCATGGAATATGATTCTTTAAATACAATATTAATTATCGAGTAGTTTTCTTTTTCTGTTGTAAAAATATAAAGTATTTTTGCAATTCTAGAAAATTAAAATATTGTCACGTGGAAATAATGTTATATACAACTATTCATTTGAAATAGCAATAACAAATATAACAAATATGATTCGTTGGAAAGTATTTTGTTAAATGACTTGAGTAATCTTCTTTAGATTAGTTTTAGTTGAAATTTTGATGACTAGTAAAGTGGTTCTGATTATGTCCCCTTCTTTCCCGTTTAGGAATGATATTTTGTATTTCCTTCTACACGAGAAGTGTTTGAATACATTCTAACTGAGACAGATTGATAAAGACATCAGTGTTACCACAAAAACTACATAATCGCTTAAAAAGTAGCACCCTAAAATAATGTTGAATTTAACATGGGATTCCCTATTCTGGAACTCAATTTTGATTTTAGGTGGAGAAACCTTAACTGTTCAAATGATAGTTAAGAGTTTCTAGCAGGAAAAATTGGATCCACAATGCCGTTGATCCGGTTATGATGACTTACTGTATCCAAAACTGTTCAATAGTATAACGAGGCAGGAGTTTCAACTGTCATATTTAGATATTTTATATTCTACTAAAAGGGAGGAGTATCTTTCACTATACTGATGTGCGAACAGATTGAATAAGGAACAATAAATTGTTGAAGAGTCATTATATTTTTCTTTCCTCAACTTCGAATACCAGAATTAATTTAAGTTAATTTTTATTTCAGTAGTTACAATAGAATAAGAGAATATCTTGTCTTTCTTCTGTCTTTTTTTTTTTTAATAAAAATCAATATGCTTAGTTGACGCATAAAATTAATATCTTCATCTTTTCTAAACATACTGTGATAACATTAATAAATGAATAAGAGTATACTGAATGTGATTGTTTAAAAGAACAATGGTTGAATTGTGAAAAATAAATGTCATTTATTTCTCTATTGATTATTTTGCCTTCTCTTTCGTTTTCCTTTGTTGCGCGAATGATTCTATTTTTCATTCTCTTTAAATCCCAGAGTGAAAAATGAGGAAATGGAGAGGAAGAAATGGAATAAAATACTATAGTCGTAGCTTGGTTATCATGAGTTTTGTCTGGTTATCATGATTCTTGTTAGGTTATCATGATTCTTGTTAGGTTATCATGAGTCGTAGTTTGGTCATCATGAGTCGTAGTTTGGTTATCATAAGGTTATTCACGGAGGTCAGTAGAACATTAACATCAAGATTATGGTTTCAGTACGAAAGAAATGTTTTAGAGGAGATAACTCCGAGAACCCTGTTATTCCTTAGGCCTTGGACTTAAAAAACACAATACGAAGAAAACTTACGTGATTACGGTGCAGGTAAGTTGTTTCCAGTTTAGTTGACAGTTACTTTGGGTCATTAGGTTGATGGATATGTTTGACATATTCCATCTCTATCATCTACCAAATCAACCATCAGAATTTATTTTACAACTATATTATACTTACGCATTGGTAGAAGTGATATATGTGTAGTTGTTTTAATTTATTACTAAAGAAGCTGGGCTTAATTATACCGACACTCTTTTAAAAGCATACAGCGTATCTTACAGGACACTATTTTAAAAAGCTTACAGCGTACAGGAATCCTTATTAAGCCCTCTTTTGTTTTCTGTGCTCATAAGCAGCCTATACCTGCAGTAATTAAGAATAATAAAGTACCTAATGACATTCAATTATATGGTTATTCAGAGTCGAATGATATAGATACTCTAATTAATAATATCAATGAAAACACGTCGTATAACAAACTCATGATCTGGCGAGAATGAGTATTAAACCCCAAAAAATGTTTCGCAAAAAGTTAATTTTTTATTAATTTCCCTTGTTCTTCTATTACCGTTAACGGAGAAGTCTGAATTGAATGTTAAAAATCTAGGCATCATTTTCAGTGAGTATATGATGGAATGGAACAATTGCAAAAAAATGTTACTTTAGTTTTGGACCATCTAAAGTATCTCTGTAGATTTAAATCGTTATTATCACAAAAACTACATAATTATTGTAGTCCAATATTCTGTAGACAAATATAGAATTAAACGTTTAATATAGATCACTCAGGAATTCCTTTCTCCCAATGTTATTAATGCTTCCGCTCTTCACAGCGGAGTTACATCTAAAAATGGCTAATCACCACGACTAAAAAATAACCAATCGCCTATGACTATTTAGATTATGTCTTTCTGGATAGTTATTTGACTATAAAGATATTTATTATCTGTTTATAATATATTATTTCTTCTGATAATGAAGAATACAATGTAATAATGAGGAGAATATTTTGTAATGTTTGTGCTTATGTATTACTTACAGTATAATTCGACCTGGACGGAATTTGAAGCTGGAAGTGAGATATTGTTGTTGGTCGCTTGGCATGTATAAGTAGCATGTAAATCAGATCTTGATAAACGTTCTATTACTAATCGACTTTGTACAGCACCAGCAGAAGATATAGATCTTGATTCAGAAGAAATTAAAGCTCCACCACGCCACCATGTTACATCAGGTGGTGGACGACCTAGAAATCAATTAAACATTTATGTCGTAATAAATTCAAAATTTGGATTCACTTATTTTTACTATACCTTCAATAGTCATTAAAAATTATCACAAAGACTATATCGGTAGAGGTCTGCTCTATTGTTAGACTATTGTTAGAGGTCTGCTCGTACCTATATACTGTACTAATGAAAACTTGTAAATGTATCTATCTCTATCTCAGATAAAAATTAACAGTAAAGAATATTTTTAGTGGCCTATAATTTACTGTATCACCAATTATTAATGGTTTCAAAAATGCAATCCACCTGAGAGGAAGAAAAAGTGCCTTGGGCACAGAACGTTCACAGGCTGCTATTGTAAAGGCAATTATGAAATTTTGAGGTATATTAATGTCATTCATTGCTAATGAATATTAAACATCTAAAGAATATTTTCTTAGTTAAGTTGTTACTATTTCACAGAAGGTATACAATTTTAAAAAATTATACAATTTTTTAAAATACAATTTTTTCTAGTTATTCTATAGTTGACAACTTTTGTTTTCGATACTTTTGATAAAACGAAGGATATGATATGTAATTTTACCTGCTAAATCCGAGAAAAAATTGAAAGCGACTATAATATTACTCAGTGACTAAATTGGCTCTAATTCTATTACACTATTATTTCTGGAGGATCTCTGATTATCGTGAAAGGAAGTAAATATTTTGAGAAAAGGTAAAGTGTGACAGTATATATTCTAATATTAAGATTATAAGATATTTTAACCATTAATGATAAAACTACCGCTACAATGAACTGTGAAACAATAAAAAGTATATTACTATATTATGTTTTCAAATACCATAATATCTTTTCTTAGTAAATTCTTACCACCAGATGCTATACAAGTTAATGTAAGTGTTGATCCTTCAGCATAAGGACCTGCAATATTTACAACTTCTTCACCACCTTCATCAAATATAGTTGGCCGTTGAGGAGGAACTGAAAACAACAAGAAACACATCAGTAACTCAACAGCATAACAACCTCAATTAGCTCTTAATAATAATAATAATAACAATAAATGTCTTCTTTATTGGGGCGAAATTAGGACCAGTTGGTTTTCTCTTACATTTTACCACGTCATATTATAGCACTAGAAAATAATTCATATTTCATCATTGAGAAAATTATAATTTATAAACAGGGTCAGGTTAAGGGAGGGGCCCGGACCCCGTGTCTCACGATTTTCCTTACATTCGGGGCCCCTAAGGAAAAGAAAGAAAAGAGATATTTTTTTTTTATAAAAAGGATTTATTTTTTGTTAAAGGAAACAAACATTTTCAAGAAATTTCGATACAAACTCCTTCATGTCACAAAAATGCTTAAAATTGATTTTATTTGCGGCGAAAAACTTAAAATAATTGATTTACTCGTTATCCTTATAACCTAAATGCATGAAATGTACGCCTGCTTGTGAGAAATTTCTGACTATGTAGCTGTTAAATGTTTTTGCTTTAAAATGGGCCCCTTGAAAATTAAAAAAATCATAGTTATTGTTATGAAAAGTCAAAAATAATTGTCTGAATATTATTAAATATCAGTAGAAAGTAGCTAAAATTGGTAGTTTTTCAATGTAAATGAACAAAATTTCGGTCGTCGCAGAAACTATGGTGGCGCTCCTCGGAAGGTTTTCGACTTCGCTTTCTTGCCACCTTCCCCTTTTCTAAATCCAGGGGCCTTATGTTAGTTCAGGCCCCAAAACTTCTTAATCCGGCCCTGTTTATAAACACAGGAAAATAATAACAAAATAAAATATACATAAAAGACATAAGTAATTAGAAAGAAATAATAATTTTGGATTTATCATTTCCCTTTCTTACATCAATGAAATTTTGGTTATTTTTATTGCTTTGTCTCCAGTATCACACGCGTAGATTGCTCCGGTAAATGTCCCATACACAATCTTCTGAATATAATGCATGATGTTTCAGTCCGAATCACTCTTCTGGAAATTCAACACTTTGTGGGGATCGAAAGACAATAAGTGATAGAACAATCAATTGGAATAACTATTATAAATATTATATTAATGAAACAAAAAGAAGAAGTCAGCTCTGCATGATCCGCTTTTGTTAAAATCTAAATCAGATGAAATTTCTAAGTTGAATCATTGATAGCCCTATACAAGTAAAAGATAATATTATCATCTTATAGTTTGCGGGTTTACAAATTTGAAATTGTTTCAATCACAATTAATGTTAATGATATTGTTCATATCAAAATCTAATAAATATACTGAACAATTTAGTCTTTGAAATCAAAGCAATATTTTATAAATATAATACCAAAATAGATAATTCTATGAAATATATAATATCATATTTAAAGTTTTACAACTTAAAAGATCATTGAGATTTAGTTAATAATCTCCATATTACATCACTACTGTACTGTATGTATACATATATATAACAACAATATTTATTTCCCTATTATGTATATGAACAGCTTTAATTTTATACAATGTTGGATGCTAATTATAATTAGTATTATTAACTCATAACCGACCTTGAAAAGCTCATTCGTTACTCATAGTTGCGAGTGAATGTCGTCAAGTTGCTAGTAATATTTTTATGATAAATAATAGTATACTGAAAAACACAAACAAAAATATTCAGTTCAAAACTGATAAACTTTAGCCTCGTTACACAATATTAGTGAAAATCACCTAAGGTGCTTCACGGACGGTTTTTGACTTCGCTTTTCTTCAGAATGAAAAATATTCTGCTTGGGTATCACCCTTGTATAGAATCAGCTTTTACTATACAAAGCCACAGACATGCAAAAATTTAACAAAATTTAGCATTTCATACTGAAAATTTCAATGCTGATAAATGATGGAATTTGTATTACTTTTTCTGTGATATTACATCTCACTGTATATTTTGTTATGGCCAATGGCCGTGAAACAATAAACTATTTATCTATCTATCTACTAAAAATGACTTAATTTGTAAAAATTACTTGCAATCGGTGATTTTATAAGTGATCAAGGTCAAACTTTTGGGCTCGTGCTTCACCCTCGCATTATTTTTTTAAATTTAATCGAAAATTAAATGTGGCATGACAGTATATTACTGAGAACTTTTACTATATACTTTCCTATATCTACAGATGTAGCTGTTATTGGATATATCTACTAGACTTTCGTGAAATATAGACCGATTTGATATTTCTCAAATTTCTTTCGAATTTTAAAAA
Organism: Campodea plusiochaeta; assembly: GCA_034698565.1. NCBI lineage: Eukaryota > Metazoa > Arthropoda > Diplura > Rhabdura > Campodeidae > Campodea > Campodea plusiochaeta. The sequence goes on along the minus strand of JAQIWE010003555.1, from coordinate 388 downwards.
TCGAACCTTTTTTGAAATCAGAATAAAATCGCCCTTCAAATAAATATATGGTTCCCTATACCTATCTCGTACCGTTATCGGATTTATCTGCTTGATATTCGCTAAAGTTCGATCGATCGACTCGAAAATGAAAATAATAGCTTGAGAATTCTTTCTGAGAATTTTGTCAATATACTTCCCTATGATACCTATCTGTAGTCGTTATTGAATTTATCGACTAGACATTTCTAGGGTTCCCCACGAGACGAGACCAGTCTCGACTCAAACGAGAGTCTCGATCGACTTTCCGATCGAGACTCGAGACCGAGACACACATGTCGAGACTCGAGACGAGACCGAGACTGAAATGTCGAGACTCGAGACTCAAATATCGAGACTCGAGACTGAA
>JAQIWE010003554.1:0-11683 GCA_034698565.1 Campodea plusiochaeta | reverse complement strand
ATGTAGTATATTGTAGCCTGTATATACAATGGAAATATTCTGTCCAACCCGTGCAGTGCATGGATGGGGTTCACGGAAGAAGAATATTGGAAGAATATGGAGTCATTCTACAATATTTTGTTCTATTCCACTTATGATACGTTTACAAGTATAATATATATGTGGTAGGAGGCCTGGTATCTATAATGTTAAACCGCATAATCATCGTATTAAGATTGTATTCAATTGGTGTTAAACTAACTGCATATCTAAGACTTTTCTAACCTCGTAGTTGCCCAAAGACCAAAGTTTCTATTCTAAAATCACAAAAACCTCCTAATTTTACTTTGATTATCACAGTGGATTTGTGGTGTAGAGACCAGCATCCACCAGGTTATCAGATATGAAATTCCAAAGTTTATTGTTTACTTTCGACACCATTATAATATTACTAATTCTGACAACATGAAAAGTGATGTGTGAAGCATTGAAACATTTCTTACAAGGTCAGAGAAAAAATCGATTGAAAGAACTGTAAGTTCCTTATTGCAATCGCAGTGTCCATCAGTACCATCTGCAGGCAGAGATCACAGTGATTGGTATGGTTGCAATAATGGATTTTTACAGGCGTAGTCAGTTGTAAACTGACATTAACGGTTGTAATACTGCGCTTTGTCTGCCGAGCATGTAGTATATTGCAGCCTATATACAGTGGAAATATTCTGTCCAACCCGTGCAGTGCATGGAGGGGGCCACGGAAGAAGAAGAGCTGTTCTTGAATATATTGTCATTTTATATTGTAGCATACTGAGGAGTTCCAAATTATGGAGTATGGTAATTTATGTTTTTATGAAGATTGTTGATTTCATGGACGTCTTGGCTTTGATTGATCTGAAGTACGTTACATCTACACAAAAATGAGAAACTCTAATTTTTGGGGTTCATAATTACTTCAGTTGTATTTAGTGCTGTGCGTTCCTTACATCTAATTAATGATTTACATTTTCAGGGGTACAGTTTAAACTGCTTTTCAAAATTCTTCTGGCATTTTCTGTCTAGAAGTTACTTCAAAAATTTAGGACATTCCAGTAAAGAAGTTCCTTCTTTACCATATTTATCAGGTATGGTAATTTGTTTGTACACAAAAAAATCATAATATTTATAAATAATTAAAAATTAAATCGAACGGTTAGAGAATTAGAATTGTAAGTAAGTAAAACCTTGTTGGAACATAAAAATATATAAAGTAAGATTTTCATTATCTGCCTGTTTCTCAATATGCTTACTGAAAACAAGAATGTTCGAAATTAAAATAATAAATTTTTGACCCAAAGACATTCATTTTATTTACTGTTTTGTATTTGTACTCGTGTTTTCCGTATTTGAACAGATTCTTGGAGCTATATTTTGGAGCTAGGTATATGTAAATTTAAAAATTTGGTTATGCACTTTATGTTGTTAAAACAAAATAAGTAATAACGCAAATTCTGGTCCTTATAATAAAGTAACAGTATCTGAAGATTGAAACGGGATATACATTAATAATGTTATGATTCGTATTGAAGAAGGCTCTATACTCAGACAGTAATATAGAATTATTCCGTAAATTTAAAGTTTATTGTAAACTCATTTTCAAACGTGTTACAAAATATGATAGTTAAAGGCAAATACAAAACAAACAGAAAACATACAACATAATTTAATTTTGTAAGTTTTCAGTTTGTATCCGCGCTTAATGTTTCCGCGCTTAATACCTAAGTAAGAAGTAAGTTATATTTCCCTTTAACTTTCATATTTTGTAACACGTTTGAAAATGAGTTTACAATAAACTTGAAAATTTACCGGAATAATTCTGTATTACTGTCTGAGTATAGAGCATTCTTGGATATGAATTATCAACAATCTCAGGCTATGGGGTTCCACGATTTCTTACTAATGCTATGATAATCTATAAAAAAAAATATGCACTGATGCTACGGTATTTTTTATTTTTATTCCATTATTTTATATATACTATTATAGATTGTAGAATTCTCTTTGTGAAAGAATTATATGTTTATTTAAATGCTCTGTTTGCATAATTATAGTACATTGACAACAGAATAGCAATATCAAATTGATTACAATAAAATATTTTCAAATTTGTTTACTAAAAAGAACAACCCTATATCCATATTTGCTTTGGATTCTTTTGATTCTTTGATCTTGTTGAAATTGTTCCCAGGACTTAAAATCGCGTGAAGTAGAGCAAACTTTGTGAACTTGTGAAAATAAGTGTGCAGTTGTAAAATTAGAAGTGCAAAGTAATTAATTGCAAATCCAGCAAAGTGAGGGTTAATGATCAATTGATCACCGAATAATCAGAGGCAAAATTAATGAAATTATGTAATAACAAGAAAATAAAAACCAAAAATTTCGTTAATTTTGTCTCCGAATATTTGGTGATCAATTGATCATTAACACTAACTTTACTGGATTTGCCATTAATTACTTTACACTTTAATTTTACAACTGTACACTTATTTTCACAAGTGCACACAGTGTGCTATAAAATACAAAAGAATATTATTATTATTACTTTGCAGGTCGTCAAATGCTAGATTATATTGCGGTAACAAAAGGACTGGCTAATCCAAAGGCAGAAATTGATTTCTGGTGCCAAAAATTATTAATCCATAGCGAGACGCTTGGAAAGCAAGGATGTGATATGCTTCAACCAGAAGCTACAATGATCTCTATAGCATGTGCATTACTTGGTCGACCAAAAGTATTAGTTCTTCATGATCCATTTTGTGGTCTTGAAGGAGATTTGGTCGGAAGAGCTAGAATTATGGAATGTATAAAAATGTTAGCAGATAATCCTGATATTCGAACAGCAGTATTAATTTTGTCTAACAAGTAAGTTTATTTTTAATTAAATCTCGAATGAAATTCTTTTCTTCTCAACCAAATATTTTGTCATGATAATTGTATGTCATAAAGGACTATCACCAGATATAACAACACATTCTTTTAAAGCCTTCACATCAGTTTTTATAATATACTTTATCATTAATTTCAATTGGAAATAGATTACCCATGGTTCATCAAATTCCAAGTGAAGGAATTGATTGTTTCGAAGTAAAAGATATCAGATAAATATAACCTTGATATAAGTAGTAGTAGTTTTAATAATTCTGGCACTTGGCAAACATATCATGCAGTTTACAGTGTATAAATATAATGATCTGCAATTATTATTTTACATAATACAAACAAATAATACACAAATAATACAAGGAAATTACTTTGAATAGAGTTTTAACACTTCAATTACATATTTGTGGATTAACCAATAACCATATCGTTTTGATCTTGCTGGTGATGAAAAGTGAGTGGACAAAATTGGAAGGAATTTGAGGATTTTGCCAATTTAACATTTCTCTGATGCTGTTAAATTTATTACACTAAAAAAAATGGTGAAGATCACCATTAACCCCTAAGTCGCATTCACTATCATAATGAATAAGTATTTTAACTCCGTTGACTTTGACATTAAAAACGTATTTATTCATTAAACTAACTTGGGAGTATATCATCTTGGTTGACCAGGGCAAGTCACACAACAAATAATATTCAGTCATTGGGTCTCCCCATAAATACGAATTTTCACACCATCGCTTTGAGTTGTTAACATAATTGTAATCGTTTTCGATACTTTGCTCAAATTTACCAAAAATTAATGCATATATTCCGTCAAAAGCTTTATTGTTAGTAAAGTTCTCAAACAACGAAACGTTTTCTACTGTCGCATCGGATGCTTCTTTCATCATTGTTAAAGGGTTAAGATTTGAGTGAACAGAAAATACCATTTTGATATAAGATTTCCTCAATTATGGCAGGTGTAGTCCATAGAAATGTGTACAAAACCTCTCAAGTGAGCTTCATGACTTATTCATCTGACCATCATGTAACGCGGTCATAGACTTAAATATCTAGAGCCCTTAAAGTGGTTGGGATCCGGATTAATCAGGTATTGATATCACACATTTCTTTCAGTGGAATGAACCATATAGTCAAACCTGTGCCTTTAATATATTCATTGAATTTTTTAATTGTTGTATTTCCTTTCCAGTATTCCTGAGAACTTGAAGTTTATTTGCACTCGATTAGGATTTATTCATTATAGTAAACTTAAATGGATTTTACCACCAAAAGATCTTTTGAATCAAGCCAGTATGTCACTTTATATTAACCTTGTTTTTAATAATACCAGTATGAATCCAAAAGACTGGGAAGAATATATGACAGCACTAAAAGGAAAGATGACTGAAGCATTCCCTACATCAGCAATTGCTGAACAGTCTATTGTAAGTATAGATTAATTTGCTCTTTTTAATCAATATCATGATCATCATAATAACTTTTAGTAAAACTATAGTTATAGCTAAATTTTGGTTTTGGGGTTAATAGTTACTATAGGACAACAATAAAAGACAGCTGTTTCACCTTTTGAAGGCTCATTAGTTATACTTCGTCCGCGGAATGAAACGGAATGGCAGTTATAGCTGTTTAAATCCAATGATACAGCCTTTTTCACCATTCTATATCATCCCACTAATTTACTTCGGTAAAATTACTCATACTAACCCTGACAATGAAGGAAGAAAAATTCTTTTTTTCTCGTCAAAATGTAGAAAGTGTTTTGAGTTAACGAAAACCTACGAACTATTATCTTGCTATGTTCATATTTATGAATATCACACAAATGAATAAGAAGATCAAGTTCTTGTAATGTTCTGTTGGATGGTCTCATTATACATTATTTTGATATGGAAAGCAGTATCTGAGTGACGTAAAAACAGAATTATGCAGAATCTCCAAAATGGAACATAATTGAGATGAAATAAACAAAGATCTTTTGCCCTTCTCTGCAGGCTTTTAATTACAATTATTTAATCTACAACCATCTTCAAGCAAATTCTACAAAATACAAGTAATAATACAAATGCAAGTTACAAAATATAAGTAATTGCCTGGAGTTGGAATGTAATGCTCCGAAAATGGTTGTAGATTAAGGAATTGTTATTAAAAGCGTGCAGAGAAGGGCAAAACATTTTTGTTTATTTCATCTCAATCAACGTTTTCCTGTGCTTCCAACTCAACTTTAGTAGAACATAATTTTCCCAATGGTGTTTTGCAACACTGGAGACCCTTCCAGTTTTTCTGAAAGTAGCTTTCTAATATTAAAGATCAAGTGACAGACTGATTATTTGTGTCAGTGTATTTGAGTATTAGCGCAAGGTTTATTTTCACACAGTGATTTTTAGTAATTTTAATTGCAATTAATGGGTCGAAAAATACTTAGTTAAAAAGTCGGGAAAAGTCAAAGGCTAGCGATTTAGTAATTAATGGGAGTATAATCGTCAACAGCAGGTAATTTGAAGCTTGTTTTTTTATTTCTGGCATGAACATTAATTATTCAGTGCAACGGAGAAATGTTTTTACATGCATTCATTGATTATATCCCGTAAGCTTAAATTCAAATTGAGATGCGAGATCATAGTTGCCATTTTGTAAGGAAAATGTTATATTAGAGTTGTTGATTATTTAATACGTCTTGGAGATTTTGGTAACAATAAAATACAACAAAACATGGTTAGGCCTGTCAGTTGACCTTTACTGATGATTTGAAAAACTTACACATTCTCTTATTAAGATATTTTATAAATCTGTTTCAAATTTTTCTATATACGATTCTTTTTCACTCTTTTCAGACCAGCATCACCTATGAACTGAATTTTGAATACGAGACTATAGCAAAAACATTTGAGACAATGGAAGATATGATGATGACACATCCATTAGTTGTTCAAGATTACCAAATTAGTAACCCCACTCTTCAAAACATTGCTTATTACAAAACATTCCGTGCTGGTGGGGAAAAACCGAAAGAAAATACAAATCTTGATACAGATGAATCTAAAGTTACAGAAGAAGCGCCATCCAAAACTGCTGATAAGGTTACTGCTGGCAAAAGTGAAATTGTACATGAAAAGAGTGCAGCAGGACCAAGTAAATCAGAAGCAAAAGGAGATAAGAAAGGTGATAAAGAAGATAAGAAAGGTGATAAAGAAGATAAGAAAGGTGATAAAGAAGATAAGAAAGGTGATAAAGAAGACAAGAAAGGTGATAAAGAGGATAAGAAACTAGATACAGGTGAAAAGAGCGATACTGAGGGTGAAAGTAAAGGAAAGAAGAAGAAGTAAATTAAAGAAATGGAATAAATAGACTTAAATTAGATTATATTTGTTTAATTTGTTATCTGAGTAAATTTTTTTAAGGCAGACATTTCTTTTAACGATGAAAGATTGAGAAAAAGCCGACAAATAAACAAATTCCTCAGAGAAGTAAATGCACGTTTTCATCCATAGAAGTGCCCGTACCTTAAGTAATACCTTCTCTATCTATACATTGAAAATTTAACATTTCACTACATTTAGTAATATTTTATTAAAACTTTAACAGCTGCTTTTGTAAAATATAACCTAAGGGATTATTAAAAGAAAAGGAAAAGCAAAACTTGATATAGGCCTATACGTGTACCAGATGACTCTATATAAAGTAACTGAGAAAGAGTTTCAATTGTCTAAAACTGCTTCTAAAGTTGTTGACTTAAAAAGTAAAGTAAAACTGAAACAAACGATGATTTAATAAAGCTGAATAAAAGAAAAGTAAAGGGGGATTGGGGTAATCTAAATCGAAAGTACAGAAAGATAAAAGTAATAAAGGAAAAGGAGAAAAAAAATAATCAATAAACCCCAAAGTTCTATAGTTACGTAAATGTGTCATTCTTCACTATTATGAATGTCCCCTCCAATATTTTGTAAAATAATTTTTTTATAAATGAGATTTTCCATAAACAATTTCTCTGAAAAATATATTTTCTTGGATTACTCAAAATGGTCAAAATCTTAAAAAATGACTTCTTTAAAAATAAAAAATTCCTTGGAATTATAACAAATGTATAGTTCTAAGAAATTATTTTTATCATTTTTTTAATCAAGTGACATAAACTTATGAACTTTAGTTAACTAAATAAATGCTAATAACAAAACCACTGTGTTTTTTCAACCTGCTACTTTGAAATAGCGCGGTTACAGAAATATTATCATTACACTTTACGATTGTATTTTAAGTTAAAAATAATATGGGACCACAATCTTTTGCAGAATAATTACTATAATATTCAAAATCAAAAGACATTTCATATAACAGTAAATTTTTTTAACAAAGATTCAAAATCAGTTTGCGAATTTCATATAACAAGTAAATATTTTTATCAACAGCTTCATATTTCAGATTTTATCAAAGTTGTTTAAAACGGGCATTTACCACTGCAACTTTGAAAACTTTTCTTCATGTCAAACATCATGATGGCGCAAAACGGGTGATTTCCAACTTATAGTCCTTCCGAAATTATAAGACTCAAACTGGTTATGTCTTCAAACTATTTTTTTGTTTGCTGGGTGGTTCAAATTGTGTATTTTCTATACAAGGTTGGTCAAAGAAAACAAATAAGTCAAAAAGAATTATCAATTGTTGCTGGAATGTCAGAAACACCCTTGATGGGTTAATCGATTTGGTCGGTAAGATTTTGGAAACACTATACACGCCACTGCTGCTACAATGTATCTGGTCAGTGACATCATGATCAGTTAATGTTACAACCTTATTATAACCAGCTGATCACGCCCCCATTATATTATACGAATATATTCACATTCCTATATGAGTCGTATTTCATTATTGAGGCAGCACGCACAAACGTAAAGAACAGTACTAATCAATATTATTATATATATGAATGAACTTAGAACAAGAACGTCATAAGCACGAAAGTGTCAAATGAACAACAGACAGTTTAATCGATTGTTTTTATTTTGCGTATGAGTTTAACAGTTGTTTGACCAGTCGAATGGCGCCGTCCTCTGGCACAACAGCTGTAATATTTGTGTGTTTGTGTGCTATATTTATGTTCTTTAATTATGTGTCAAATAGAAGACATAATTTTGATGAATATAGTCATCAACCACTTTATGTGCCACATTCGTATTGGAAACGTATTTTACTTTGGAAACCGACTGGTGGGGATCCTGATGATTTGTATTTAGGATTAGTAAAACGTATCTTTGAAGAGGCTGGTTGCGAATATCAAAATTGCATTGCTATGAATGATAGGTAAGTTTGAAAGGTATGTACAGTCAGAAATATTCTAGTTATAGTTTTGAAAATAACCGACTTTTTTGTTGAGAATATCTATGTAAATGGATCTTATTGACGATAAAAATATTATACTATATACTTAAAGACGCCAATCAATTCTCTACCCCGCGCATATACTCAGTTATACTATACCAGCAGACGGGGGGGGGGGCGTAAAAGTGATACTAGGTTGTTGGGGTATTCGTCTGTTCAAGACCTCAAAAAAAGAGAGAAAAGAGAAAAAAAATTAAAGGTATTAAAAAATGAGAAATAAACAAAATCAAATCTAAAATAACAAAAAGAGATCTTATTTATAAAAAGTATAAACGCAATTTTACAAAATATCGCTAAAAATGATCTAAAATCCTTTCACTATAATTTTCCAAAATTCGCAGACGATCTTCGGCATCAGGTTCTTAAATGTGCCTCAAAATTAACATTGTCAAAGGCCTCTAGTTATCGTTAAAAGCTTCTTTATACTCTCCCTTCAGAATTAAATAATAAACTTAATATTTGAAAAAATGTAATAAGTATAACATTGCTATAACTTGTGAAAATAATTGCTAAAATTGTCAAGAGGACATAACTAAGGAATCCATAAAAAGAACCCTGAAGGCCAAACAAACTGCATTGAGTTAAATGGACATTCCATTTAACTCAATGCAGTTTCAGGGGTGGCGAAAGGGTCCGGGGGGGGGGGGCACGTGACCTACGTCGGGGATACGGAGTGCCCCCGTAAAAAGTTACACAATGATGTCTACTCAACTGCCTGCTAAAATGAAGTTAAGTAATTACTCCAGTCTGATGTCTGTCATAAACTATATATACTTTGATAATTAGTACGAGTTGAGGGGTCTATATCAGAGGCAGTAGGGAACATTAATCAAAAATCTTTAATTCTTTAATAAAAATTGGCGGCGTTCTTACGAATGATTTATAAAATTCTCTCAAAAGAATGCAGATAACATGAGAAAAACTATAAAACATCAGAAAATTGTGGTCAAATCTTACAAAATGTTAGTGGAAATGGTTTAAATAGTGAGTTTTTAACTATAAATTTCAAAATTTTCTTCGCTCGCGCCAACCATTGTGGCGCATCGCGGATGCTCAGCGACGCTGTCCGAATCTACAGCGATTTCGCCTCCCCCGAAATGTTGCGAAATTTTAGGTATTTTATCCCTGTCATGTAATCTCCTTTGAAAGTAATGAAAGACATTTAGTTTAATCTTTAAAGAAATGAAAAAGGCAAAGGCATCAGATGAACAGTAGTTTATAATAAAATATTTTTATGGTGTCCCCGTGTCGGGGAATATATAGCGCCACTTCAGATATAGCGCCACTTCTGTGCAGTTTAAATAGAAACTCCATACGAAGTTTGTTTATAACCTTGAGAGTTCCTTTTATAAATTTCTTAGTATGGAGAACAGTCAAAATATTTGTCTTCGATATTCTTACCACTACTTCAGTAAGACTTGAAATATAATCATTGCATAACTGTTAAAATCATGTTGATAAAACATTCAATATTATTTTGTTATTTCAGAAAATCTCTTCCCTCTTATCAATGGGATGCTGTGTTATTTCTTGGGTATAGTACAAACATGATTAATGTGAGATCAGTAAAGAAATATTTTAAACGTCGATCACCACATCAGTTATTTGTTTTTATGGAATTAGAAAGTCCAAGATTACATTCAGCTTTCGTTGATATGATGAATTTCTTTAATTTAACTTCTACTTACAGGTGAGGAAAAATAAAAGAGAATTTTAAAGGGTTACCTGCAGCTAATTCACTTTTCTGATATTATAACATAATATTAGTCGTCTTGATATAAATAACTCATATTATTTTTCTTACCTCCCAAAAATCACCGGTTGTGGAGATATTCACTTTAAAAAATCCAAGAAAATAAGCTGTAACGTAGCGGAGCAAGCGTGGCTCAAAACAAGAGAACTGTTGATATATGAATAAAATGATTAGTTTGTATTATTTATAAGTCAGTTTTGTGACTACTTAATAGATGTGTTCTGATATGTGTTTTTCAGCGAATAATTTGCAAATTTTCGCAAGGCAGCAAAATTAAGCAGGTCGATTTGTGCCACCTTGTGGAAAATATATCGACTATATAAACAAAAATATCTCTTGATCCGTTTTGTCAAAAAATGGCGAACTGCTTGCAAAAATTCTTTAATAATATAAGGTACAAGAAAATCACCGAAAACCGGATATTCATTATCTGCAGGTAACCCTTTAAAGGTAATTATTAATTTCTAAGGAATTTATTACTCACTCTTCATGTATGATCAGTCCCAAATCTCGTATTAATTCCGAACAGTCCCAAATCTCTTTTTTTTAAAAAAAAAGATATGCAATTATATGTATATGTAATTTGTTTTCACTTTACACAGTTACATGCATGCATGTAACATTACGTTCTGTTACTGCGTACATAACTATTCAACTTGCGAATCAGTATAACCCGTAGTGGTCATGAGTTGCTCTTGGGTTAAAGATTGTACTCAGATCAAAGCAGCGATTGAGGACTTTCAGGCATTATATTCTTAAGTGTCATATTTCCCATAAAATATTCTAGTATATACCAAAGAAACTACGCGATAAATAAATACACTATTATTAATAAAATATGTATTTCTACATAAAATCAAAATTCAAGTTCACCATTTTATTTTCAAAATACTTTGACCTTGTGATCCTCAGCACCTTTTTACATGATCGTCTTTAGTCGACAATAAAAAAGTGACAAAACATTCAGTTGCATTCAGTAGCATATAACCCATAAAATAACACCGATAAATATTTTATAGCGTCATGATTTCTTCGTCGTATATCGACTGATTTTTTCTAACAATATTTAATTTTAGAAAATGTATTATTTGCACTATTTTAGAAATGCAGGAAGTAAAATTTACAATTTCATATGTATAAATGCATTGAATACTTTGTTTACTTTATACTGTTTTGTGTTTTATTTGATGTTATTCTCGAAAAAAAAAAAACTTTACAATAACATCTGAGTACTTATACAGATTCAAAATCGGTTTATAGTAAATCTTTTTGATACAGTATGGTACTTTCTTTTATTATAACATTGTATTGCAGCTCGTTTCTAGGAAAACATTGTAAAACTGAATATATAATTTTTACGCAGTTGTAGAAATTGTTCGTTGAGAATCACTTATTTATAAATGAATCATAGACATTCTGCCTCCGTATATGGACAAATAAAGTTTATTATTATTTATGAAGTTAGTGTATTTTTTGTATTAATAAATATTACTTCAATATCATTATAGTTTGTCTAGTCTCTTTTATTTTGAAAATTGAGGAAATGATTCTGTCTTAGTATTTCATGTCAAAAACTACAGTTTTCGGATAAGTTTTCTCTAATGCCACTTGAGTTATAAACCAAAGCTGTACGTAAGAATATTATTTGTGATT
>JAQIWE010003553.1:0-11684 GCA_034698565.1 Campodea plusiochaeta | reverse complement strand
GAGAAAAAAAAATTGTTATAATTAATTTAATATTGTTATTCTGCGGCAGCCATTACTTTACTAATGTAAACAGAGTATGCAAATAAACATATATTCTCACTCTCTCATTGACTTAGATTTTCAGACATGGAGTCCGGAATCCCGATTATGGTTATCCAAACGATCCATTCACAGAAGAGAAGGATTTTCCTGAAGGTTATGGGCAACTTAAAAATGTAAGTTGAAGTACGGAAAAATCCAGTATATAAGTCAATAGTAGGTCTATATGATTATCAAATGGAAAATCCAAATAGATATATTTTAATAAAACATTCATGGTATTTTCTTTTTCAAGTTATGAACATTTTAAGCTCATTTACTTATAAAAAATTTAATTTACTTCCCAAATAAAGTTGTAAGTTAAGTTTTTTCAAATTTATAGATTATTGACTCTATAGATAATATTCTTTCAAAGATATTATCTAGAGTCAACTATAAATTTGAAAGAAGACATATAATAATATCAACCTGTTGGAAATGGTCGGCAAAAAAGTTGACTTTACAACTTTTAAACGGTTAAGTATTGAAAGCAAAAAAATTTATCAGGGAATATATCCGAAGAAAATAAATTAAGACTGCTACAGATGTTTCATGAAAAATCATTATAAATGAGAATTTTAATGGTTAAAAAATGTTGACTAAAAATGCATTTTTTTTATTTTAGGAAGGCAAACGACAAATGTATGACTTGGGTCTTGAACTCAGAACCCGTTATTCTTCTTTTCTTCCGTCTAAATACGTTGACAGTGACATCTATGTGAGAAGTACTGACCAATCCAGAACATTAATGAGTGCATCATGCCTCTTAGCTGCCCTCTATCCACCAACAGATGAACAAATCATTGAGGAAACATTAAATTGGCAACCAATACCTGTACATACAGTTACACTTGACGATGATCCGGTGAGATGGAAAATTTAATCCAGTTTACTATATTTTTAATCAAACAGTTAAACCTGTATTTTTTTCCAGCGTGAAGCCATCTTTTCCAACACACATATCCCGTTTTATTTATTTTTGTCCTCTATTGTATTCTCTTTCCTTAGAGACCGATAGGCTGTGCTGGAAAAGATGGCTTCCCGCTGGAAAAAAATACGCCTTTAAACTTGAAAAGAGAGAAGTTTAAATAAAATTTAGAATTGAAAGTAAAGAATGAAACAACAGTTATAGAGGTTAAATTCACAAAAAATTAGATAAATAGGCACGCTTGAAGAACTACATTGTATTGGGAAATAAAATCTGCCTTAGAGTTCTTTTCATAATTTATTTCTACCGATCCGGGTTTCGAATTTAACAAAATTTATCATCAGGGTTTTCTGTTGATGAACGATAAATTTTGTTAAATTCGAAACCCGGGTCGGTAGAAATATATTATGAAAAGAACTCTAACGCAGATTTTAGTTCACTCCATCAAAAAATATTATTTTCGTTGCAATACAATGACAGTATATTTCTTGAGAACTTTGTTAACCAGTCTGTAACGACAAACACCTAACATAATTTATAGATGTGTAAGCATATAATACAGGTTTATCTACTCATGAAATAAATAATTATCTAACTTTCGTGAACAATTCACGACTGCTGTGTACTATTTTTCACCGTTAAACGTATATCATGTAATACATAAATAACTACTGTTACATGCATGTTGGGATTGAATAAAAAATATTATTATTATATTACTATTAACTTTCATGAACAGGGTTTCATCTTAGTTACAGTTACTGAGCAAATAAATCTGAGAAGTTATCTTTCATAAGCCCTGGAAAGTTATACATGCGAGAAATCATAGCTGTTCATACATTACTGATGCCTGTAACTGACGCACTTAATATATTTCATACCTTAATTAATTCTCATACATATTTTCCCCCTCCAGTTCAATGTTCGATCGAACTGTTTCGAGGCCAACAAGATAGAAATATATATTGACGAAGAAGATCCTAGAACTCAGCAATTAAAAAATTCACAAACATGGAAAGATCTGGAAAAGGTTTATGGACGACCTATTCCTGGAATAGTAGAAATGGTCTATTTCGCAAACACTATTATTGTTCAAGTAAGAAAACTATATCATCAACAGACTATGAACACAGATAATGTATTATCAACTATTGTAACAATTTTTTAGTCTTGATAAAAGCAAAGGTTCTTTACAGAAATATTGACAGAAATTGCTGTTTTTATTCGGATTTATAACGCAAAACACACTATTTAAAAGCTATATAAGTCTATAATATACGGAATCATTATGAGCATTTAAACATATTATCGAAACAATTTTGCTGACTGATTAAACTGGAATGTATAGGAAAATAGTCATGATTCTTCTTTTTTGTTCATTTTTTTTTTTTAAATATATCACATCATTTCTAGAGAAGGATTGGACTTATTGTAGACCTTATTTTAATTTTAATGTATCTTTAGAAAATAACTGCAGTCTGGACTTTCAAGAAAATCAGATACAGTAGTTTACAGATGTAAAGTTCAATTATTCGAATATCTCTCTTAAAAAAATTTGAAAATACAAACTTTACTCAATTGAATAACAAAATCGTGTAACGTCTCTGCCTTATACCTAAAAGAAAGTGGATTTTTCAAAACTCTATATAATGTTATTTATATTTATTCCAATAGAGTGAACTTGGTTTAACTCTTCCTTCATTCGTGACGCCATATTATCCTGAACCAATCAGATCAATTTATTTGAATGGAATGAAAGTATTAACAGCAACACCAGTGGAAACAAGATTCAGAGTAGGTCAGTATATTTCTACAAATATCTTCAAGTTTACTATATGTTGTTTTATTACTTGAAGTGAAGTATATATCTGAAGTTGTTTATTGAAGCTTGTATGTTTGCAGTTTCCACTGATGAAAAGAGCATAGTTTGTTTAATATACGATCCTCTCGCTTGAATATGAAATAATCACTTCAAATTCAAGGAATAATGTCATCATTGCAGTGAAAAATCGAAATTATTAAAACAGTAAAATATTTGCAAGAATAGTATTTCAAGTTAAAACTAACATGTGATTCAGTTCTGTAGTTTGTAAAGCTTTAATCATTTTTTTCAAAAGTGTTTAACTGAATCAGCATATTATCTTGTTCACTTACTAGCTCTGTCAACTCTCCCTCGGTAATGAGCTTTTCACCGTGTAAGGGATGACACTCTTACAGAGTGAGCAATTAGGAAGGTGTTCATTGTGTGTTATTGAATGCAAATTTAGTGTAGCATAAAATATATTGTAAAAAAATTATATTAATCTTCTGTTTATTTTAAAATGTAAAAATTTAACGTTATAAAAAATCACATTTCTGTAATAAATATTACTTTTCACAATGACAATATTGTTAAAATATTCTTAAAATACTCTTGTAGGTCCCGTACTGAAAGAATTCTACGATCATTTCCAAGCCAAACTCAACGAAAGCGTTCCTGATCCAGAAGCATTCTTTTTCTTATATGCACTTCAAGATTTAAACATTGTTACAATATTAACTGCACTTAATGTGATGGATGGGGTGTTACCAAACTATGGAGCTAACTTAGCAATAGAGTTACATCAAATAAATGATAAATATTTTGTACAAGTAAGTAGATGTGGTATTAAATACTCAGTGTTCCTATGAACTGAACTATGAACTTAAAGATTCCTTTCTTTTGAATACGAAGTAATAATTATTTACATTAAAGAGATAATCATAAATAATTATTTAAATACAATGTTATTTACAGAACTTTGGGGAAACCAAGGTTATATACTGTTATAAGAATTAAATACAACAATATAATTCTATATAATAATAAATTAAACTAAATATTTAAATTCTAGGACGGTAATTTTTCTATATTGATTTATATTTTCAGCACATTTAAAAGAAATAGCAGGGAACTGTAACAATTAGCGCTTTGACTTTTTTTAAGAGAAATTGCTCTGGAAATCTTTTTATAAATACCATCATAAACTATTACAAAATAAATTCTTTTCTCTTAGTTAATATATGACAACCGTCCAAGTTCTAAACTCAGGATTTTAGCATTACCAGATTGCGGTAAGGTATCACCATGTCCTGTAGAAAAGTTTCTGAAAATATTGAAACCATTATTTGGAATGAATTGGGAAGTTGAGTGCCAATCTCTCATTAGACCATTGGAAGAGAAAAATGAGAAGAACACGAAAATGCTTTTATCATCAGAGACAAAACAAACAACAAGCTCGCCAGGTTGGATTATATTAAATAACAATAATAAACTGAAGATCAATAGTTTCAATTAGAAACTCACAAACATTTTTACTCCATTGTTTATGTAAAGATAAAAAAATAATCAAGAGAGTAAAAGTGTTTCTGTTATAAAGATAGAATTACATATTTAAAAAAAACTTTGAGATTACTCGAACTACAGTATAATTGTACTGATTAAAAGATCTTTTACATCTGTACAATATCATTAGTTAATTTTTTAGAGTGCTCCAGTTCTGTTTATATTTATTATATTATGCTCACGAGACAGCATTATTTCTTATTATAATAAATAGTAAATAAAATTTCTTGGTTACACAACTTTTTCCTATTGGGTACAAATTTTTTATCTGGCTCGTGAGAAAAATTTCCAATTCCAGCATACTTATTTTTATGTAATAAATTTTAATTTGTAATTTTTATGTAAAAATAACTTAAAAGTATTCACCTATATTCAACGTGGAAACTTCCTGACAGCATATTTAGTAATAGTGTAAGAGTTGGAGTAATAAAGCAGCCAATATGATTAAAAAAAACATAATATTTCAACATTTATACATTTGAGTGAATTATTTCCATTTGAGAATGACATTGTATAAATGTTGAAATATTATGTTTTTTTTTTTAAAATCATATTGGCTGCTTTATTACTCCAATTCTTACACTGTTATAAGTTGAAAAAAATACAAATGTATGATGAAATATTTTGTCCATCATTGAAAATTTATTACTATTATTACCAACTATTTAACGATAATAAGTTCCTTCAAGTTTGCAGTCATTTTTATATATTTAAACAACAGAGTAAAGACAATATTACTGTTTTATTGCTACAGAAACATAGTTTCTAAAAGTTTATTTGTCATTTTAATGTCCATTTATTAATATGTGAAAATTATTAATAAACAGCACTTATACGAGACAGTTGATGTTAATTTATACATAATAGTATAACGCCTTTATCAAATACATATACAAAATACTTATATTGGCGGTTAGGGCTTACTGTTTTAAATTAATAGTGCCAGAGAATGTCCAATTGCTGAACTTACATCAATCTTAAACTAGAATATTTTACTTTGAAAAAATGTTAATAATGGAAAATGTTAACATTGCTGAAAAATCCCTGTACATTCTTTTGTTTTGTGTTATTCAAAGTGAAACCTTACTTGAAATTCAAAGTGCTCCAAATGTTACGTTTGGCAATCAAAGTTACTTCTGCTCATTTTGCATTATCCCTGTTTTAGTTTTAACCAATATTTCTTATAGGAACGTGTATAAAAAGGATGTTTTCCTTACAGTCTTTGACTTTGTTTTACCTGATGCCGACTATCATTGCAGTAACGAAAATACTATCGATCTAATTTCTGCTCATATTTGTTATTTATCTGAAGCCATGAATTTCTCATTTACTATATCAGATAACTTAACAAGATTTAAGTCAGATCCACAATTTGTTGATATAATTTCTACAGTACCTTTGTATATAACATTTTATGTTAATTTTACATTTAGTGAGCCAGTAGATCTGACGTATTCCACTTTCGTTAGAAAAAATATCCAGAAAAAGTTCGTAATGGAAAATTTCTTCAAATGTTTTGATAAAGTATCATATCTTCTTTTAGTTATTTGCAGTTATATTTCGTCTTATTTTTATTACATATTATATTTTAAATATATAAAATATCGTGTGACTTTTTCGAAAATCTTGGAATCTGTTTTTCATACATACAAATACTTTTATCGTGAGGTGGATTCAATTTTCCCTAATTATTTGTCAATTCGAGTTTTCCACATTTTCTTTTTATACTTCGTAGTTATCATAACATCATTGTATGCCAGTAAAATATATACTTTTATAGTAACACCAGGAATGGAGTTATTCCCTTCAAATTTAAAGGAAATAGTTGATTCTACATTCGATGTGGATGTGCCTGAGTATTACATGAAATATTTCGAAAAACTTGTGGAAAATGATACCAATTTTAGAACAAAACTTTTAAAGAAAGTCGACAATACTCCGAATCTCAGTAAATATCCAGACGTTTGTCTGTACAAGTCACTTACAATGGAAAACAGAGTATGCTTCGTAAATTCCATTGCTTTACACATAGATTTGGTTCTTTTAAGTAAAAATGGAGAACCTCTTGATATTTTTGAAAGTGAAGAAGGACTTATTTCGGCATTTTATGGACCAGCTTTACGAAAAGAAAACTCTCATCTTTCTGCATTTACTTACTGGATGAGAATATACACTGCATTTGGTTTCAGACAAAAAAGATTCGAGAAAAATATTAAATTAAGAAAATATGTTTACTCCTTGAAACAAAATATTGAGATAAAGAAATTAAACAATCATAATTACGAAGATCATACGAAGGGAATGCCTGAAGTATTGACATTAAAGAAAATTAATGTTGTGTTTCTGGCATTAATTGGTTTTCATAGTGTTTCAGTGATAACTCAACTACTAGAAATCTTTATAGTTTGAGAAGCATAAAAATATTAAGTTGTTAAAAAAATACAAACGACTGAACTATATGGTTAAATTATTTTAAATTAAATTATTAGAAGCTTTGACGAGTAACTATTATGTAAAATTAAGACAGAGAAATATTTGTCGGATTCAATAGCTCAGTTGGTAGAGCACGGTCCTGGATAGACCAAGGTTGTGGGTTCGAGTCCCACTTGAGCCGAAATTTTTCTTGTTCTTACTTTATTTTCTAATGCAAAGTAGTCAGTTAAAACATTTCATTTGTAAATTACCCATTTTATTCACATGTAAGAAATTACTTTGTTCTCGGTCTTGTTTCCTTTTGATTTTGCTAATTTTCTGATGATCAGATCATTTTCTACAGGACGTATTATTTTTGGGAAGTAATAAAAAAGATTATTCCAATCAAGGAAATTAATATTGTACAATTCAAACAGGAAATTTAATTTAGGTGCAGTTATCTCTTTAAAACTATACCGTTAAAAATTCCTCCTCTTAATAAACTCATAGTTCATGAGGTACACGTGAGTCTCAAAAAAGAACGCAATAAAAAGTATGATATTTTGAAAGAGGTGATTATGTAGTGAGTCATTTCATTCTCGGAAATCTCTTGCCTCACCTTCCACTCTAAATAACACTTTTAATTAAACCACCTGAGTACCACATGAACTATAATATGACGACAAATTTTACTTCTACCATTTGAAAAAAAAAATTATGATTAAAGCTCTGTAGATTTTAGATATTTATGAGCGGGTGGTTATACCCAAAATACCCAATAAACTTCCAAAAATCAATCTGATTATTCTTAATAATAATTGGTGATCAATACTGTTTTATTTTTCAAAACTTTTGCAAGGCTATTGACTATTTTTTTTACTAGATAAGAGTATGTGAGAAACTTAAAATCAAGATAAAAATCTTAGTGACTATTGTATTGGAAAAAAGTCACCATGAATATATAGCATGTCCCCTATCAAATTGGTAATAGAGTCAAAGACTGGCAAATCTCACATGATTAATGTAAATATCAAATGGAAATATACTACCCTGAATATTAGAGGAATTTAGGATAAACAGTAGGTGGTTTAGTACCCTTGATACCCACAAATAGTATAGCTCATATTCTTCGAAAATTAATTTCATTAATTGTTAATGTCCCCCTCCCCCCCCCCCTATCCTTGTCCATAGCTAAATACCATAAACGGTATTTCAAGAGCTGTTTGACCAGTCTTTGTCTCCTGGATGCTTTTAATTTTTCAAAAAAGTATGTTGCAAATAAAAAATTGAAAACTATACAGTTTGGGCAGTTCTTCTCAAAGAATAATTCTATTGTTTAAAGTCACTTTGACATATATAGAGTAACACTGAAAGAGTCCTATTCAGAGTTATTTTGTCGATACCTCCAAATTTCATGTAAAAATGGAAAATGAGAGGGTAGTGAAAGTTGAAAAATTAAGAATTATTTATAATAGTATAGTTTTATTAATATTTCCCCATCTTCCACTGCAATCAACTACAACATTAACATGGCCCTAATATATTATTCAATTTCGTAATCTAGATAAACAGAAGTGCTTAGTAACAAAATAACTTTGATCTAGATAAATATTCATTTTTAAAATACAAACATTTTTTCACGTGAAGTTTATTTACCATTTACAATACCTAATTTACTAATTAATTCAATTACTGCAATATAATTTATTGAACTTAATTATTACTGTAAAACCACCACAAAAGTTATAAGGGTGATAATAAATGTTTACGTAATACGCACTTTCGATAACGTGTTTCATTCGTAAACAAGATAAGTTAGTGCTAATTCTCTCAATATCATTTCTTAAAAGTTAGATTTTATATTGAACTATACAAACAAGGACTTTGAAATTATGTAATAAAAATATTATAAATGAAATGTTTTAACTGACTACTTTACATTGGAAAAATAAATTAAGAACAATAAATATTTCGGCTCAAGTGGGACTCGAACCCACGACCTCGGTCTATCCAGGACCGTGCTCTACCAACTGAGCTATTGAATCCGACAAATTTCTATAATAGCTTCTAATATTAATAATAGTAATAAAAATAATTCAAAATAGAATGTAAGAAACTTCCATTAAAGCAGTTTTCACAACGGGAATAATCTTTTCCAACACAGCTTAACGGTCTCTTGGGGGAAACGAGTACAATAGAGAGCAAAGAAAGTAAAACGGCTTATGTGTATTGGAAAAGATGGCTTCCCGTCGTGAAAAAATACTCCTTTATCAAAGGATTTTAATTGTAATTGTATGATACTATGTGAAATGCTGCTATAGAATCTCCATTAGTATTTAACAAACAAATAACAGTAATTCTACATAGCATTATGTAAAACTACACTGCTCCGGTATTCAGTATCATAGTCATAATACATGGGGGAAGGGGGTGACAAAACCATTTTATATTGACTTCAATGTAATCCAAGTCCCAAAGTTTTTATTGCGAAGCCAATTCAACAATATTCATTTGTAAATATTTTTATTACATTCTAGAAAGATTCGAATAATTTCTTGATTTCAAATAAAAGCGTGGTGTAGAAAAGTTATAATTGCTCTGTAGTTAATGTGGGATTTATTAATTTTACAGCCCATATGAAGCAACATGCTGACATCAGATGAGACTAATTTTACGAGTAAATAACTAATTTTAACCTATATAAAACTTTATTATTGCTTTATACATTGTACAATGCTTATTATTGTTATTGCTTTTATTATTGCAATTATTGCTTTATACATTGTACAATGCGTAATAAGAGTGCTTATTACGGAATTCAGCTTTTTATTTCTATCAACATTGTACAAATTTTGTAAAAACAAAATAATTCTTCCTACCTTCCGAAGACCCAAATGTATTTAGCACACTTTGACAGTTCTAATCTCCTAACAAAAGTGTGGACAAAGGGATCGCCGTTGTTTACCATTGTAAAGAAAAATTTCTGCTGTCAAAATCGTCAGTTTTCTTAAACACATTTGGGGCTTATGCTTGCGAGAGGGGTATATAGCATATCCAATCACACGCTTTATTCCCAAGGTTTAAATTTAAACGCAGTCCTTCAAAAGTGAATGAAAATATTTCACATCAGTCTTATCAATTTTCCTTCACATTGAAACAGTTTTATGAAAGGACAGATCTAAAAAAATAAAACTTGTGAAGTTATGTGGTTCATGTTAGTTTTTTTTGTGTGAAATTACTTCAGAAATCTTTCTGTATACCAGGAACATTTTCATCAGCTGTCAGACGTTTCATATCCGGATTTGAAATAACAATTATTTTCATCCCTTTTCCAAAAAAACAAAATATCCAACTTTAACATATTAACTGACCATAAAGCACATTGACTCAATAGGTCATAAAAGTGTTTATGTAACTGTTGCATCATGGGATTGATTTGGGAAGTAGCAAAGCTGATACAGCATAGAAGTTTCATTAAATTAACGATTTTCTTCACAATACTTACATATTAAACAGGTATTTCGATGGAAATTAGTATCTAACACATTGCAGTAAGTTTTTAAACAGTAATAGTTACTTTACACTTGTTGTATAGCCTGAATTTTTAAATTTTTGTGATTCCACCATGTTAAACAAGCAATGTTTACCATGTTAAACAAACAATGTTTACCATGTTAAACAAGCAATGTTTACTCCCAGCAGAAGACAAAACAAGACGAAACGCGCCATTTCTACTATGGAGATCCTCTGTTAAGATATAGTGCAAGATTATATTGTCACTTCCAAAAACAGTATGATATTCATTAATTACCATGTCAATTACGGAACAAGTTTATAACTTATGATAGTAATGAACCTTCAAGGGGCGAACCTGCTGCCTTATGTAAAGCACCGTCAATCCGTCATACGTGGAAAATGTATAAATTTCAAGAAAATAGTACAGAAGTAAATTATCGAGAAAAATAAAGCATTAGGAGACACAATATGATTATTACATAGCTGTTGGGACAATACTGAAGTGACAAAACAAAGAATAATCAAACCATGTTTTTTTTATATATAGAATTTACTTACTGGAATAAACATGGATTTTACACGTTATTTAACAAAAAAATCATTCTTCCAGTTATAATAGTTACAAAATATAGTAGGTAAATTTTTAACAAAAAAGAGCAGTGAAAGAGATCCTTCATTTTCGTGATAGGACTGCCCAATAATTGCTTCAAAAGAAATATTTTTGTTTCAATATTTAATTTAATCAATATACAAACAAAGTCAACTGATTTTTGCTTATCTAATTAAATTAATTAGCCTACTTTCAAGATCGCGAACTTTGATGTTGTGTCCTTTAAAATAATACAGATTCGCACAAAAATACGTCACCAAAGTTACAAACAAACATAAACAAAATTCCTAAAACTGCGATTTACGAGCAACCTCGTGCCTCATGTGTGTGTATATAATCAATTATTTTTCTGAATATATTAATTAAAAAACTGGATCGACCTTTAATAATCTTTATTACTTTGAAATATGATGATCTAGTATACGAATGACAAGCAGATGACTGACGAACAAAGTTTTGTGTCAGAGTAAGATGTTGGACTATATATTTGAACGATGGCCAAAGGACAGATGATTGGGGTACATGGATATTATGCAAGAGTTGGTTGTCAGATAGCTTTAAAAGTACCTATCAAATATAGTTTGCTACTTATTTTGATTTAAAAAATAAACGCAGTCCGATGTAGAGAATGACGACAAATATAGAGAAAAAAATATGGAGAATGACTAATGACTATAAAAATATAGAGAATGAATATAAAAATATAGAGAATGAATATAGAAATATAGAGAATGAATATAGAAATATAGAGAATGAATATAGAAATATAGAGAATG